>BPLS01000304.1:480684-527078 GCA_019656275.1 Rhododendron kiyosumense
AACATTACGAATTAAAAATTATAGCCAATTCTTTTAGAGGTCAAATGCTCTCAAAAAGTAAAAAAAGGAACAAACAAATCAGGACGGAGGGAGTAGTTTGGAGAGGGAAGAAGAGAGATAGATGTGGATGCTCTTAAGTAACCCACTGATATGCTTATATATAAAGGGTTATCACACTCCAGGTCCTTGGACCTTAACACATGTAACAAGTTGATCCTTAAAATTTCTAGAAGTGTTCACTTCAACCCCTGGTTTGTTTTATTTTATATACATAACATATATATATACATAGTTTCAGTTCGGTTCGGAAATCTATTGAACTATAACCGAACCGAACCGTTTGGTTATTTCACATCCTCCACCATACCTGCACCCACGGGAAATTTTTCAGTTATGGTTCAGATACTCATCGATTCAGTTCACTTTGCCATTCCTGCAAGAGTAAAAGACAATGCCCTCAGTCATCCCTTCAGATGAGGTTAAAAACTTTGTAGAGGCGGATGAGTTTCTAGTGGATAGAAAATTTTCAATACAACTGTCATTCGTAACGCTCTCTTACATAGTTTTTCCATCGCCAGTGTGAGCTATAGTGGGAGGAGGCCCATGCCAATTGTTTGGATCTCACTGGGCCTTTGGGCCTCATACCAAATCTACCACAACAACTTCGGCCCATGTCAAATTGAAACGACAAAACCCCCAACCGCACCAGATCACTTCTCCCACAAACAGAACAGAAGTCAGAAATACACGACGGTGTTTCCAGTTTTCCCCCAAACTCCCCTAGTCCTTTTCATCTCTCCCTCTCTCTCTCTCTTCTCTCTCCTCAAAATTCAATGTGTAACACAAAGTCCATCCATCGATCCACACAAGAAGTCCACGCTTTATACTTCCAGAGAGAGAAACTGTAGACCGATAGAGAAAGAGATATCTACGTACACACACAGAGTCAGAGAGAGGGAGAGAGAGAGAGAGAGAGAGTAAACCGAATTGCCATGAACTTATGCCTTAACGAGATCGATCAGCGTCGTCACATCCATCGCCGTCGTCGAGATGATCAGCCACACCACCAGCACGAGCAGCAACAGCTCCGCCGTCAACGGCCCGATGTCGCCGTCTTCGGCCGCCAACACTCTTAAAACCTACTTCAAAACCCCCGAGGGACGATATAAGCTCCACTCCGAGAAGACTCATCCCTCCGGCCTCCTCCCCTACGCCCTCGGCAAATCCGTCACTCAGGTCTCTCTCTCTCTCTCTCTCTCCCTCTCTCTCTCTCCAATCCAAGAGCTTCATATCGATATGAAGCTGTTAGTTTTTTTTGGTCAAATTTGAGGAAAAGTATTGATTTAGGCTGGAAAGGGCCTAACCACCAATTATTTTAAAGAAAAGTTATTAGAGAAAGGATGACTTTGTTGTTTATAATTGGAGGATATATGGATGGTAAATTGCATATGTATGTGTATGTTGGTATATAGGGCTGGATATTGAGTTATTGGCATTTGGCCGTGTTGTGTAGATAACCCTAGCGCAGCTGAAGGAGAGGTCGGCGCAGGGATTGGCGGCACCGCCGAGCTCGAGCTACAGTGCGAGCGGGGGAGTGAGGTATGTGGCGGCGAGGTTTTTGGGCAGTGCCAACGGCAGCCGAGGGCTTGGCTTTGTGGGAGGGAACGGGACGAGTAAAGCCAATGGTGGAGCTAGTAGGAGTAGTAGTCCGTTGGGAGGTTTGAATGGGACTGCTAGTCCTATGATGATCAATTCGAATTTTGATGGCAAAGGGACGTTTTTGTTGTTTAATGTGGGTGATACTTTGTACGTCAGTGACCTTAATTCTCAGGATAAGGTAATTCCATGTTGAGACTGGTTTTTATGATTGCCTGGTTATTTTGGAATGAAATTCATGCTATGGAGATTTGAATGTTTTATGTGTGTAGGATCCAATAAAAGCGATGCACTTCAGTAATTCGAACCCTGTTTGTCATGCTTTTGATTCTGAATCCAAGGATGGGCATGACTTGCTAATTGGACTTAACTCTGGTGACGGTAAGGATTTACTCTACCCTCAATTAATAAGTAATATTTTTTGTTGGGAGGTGTCTGACTTACTTTTTGTTGTCTTGTTCATGTAGTCTACTCAGTATCTCTAAGACAGCAATTACAAGATGTTGGGAAAAAACTTGTTGGTGCTCAACATTACAACAAAGAAGGTTCTACTGATAACAGGCAAGAGATTGAGTGCTAAATGTATTGTTTTGCTTCTGCTATCCTTTATTTGAGTGCTCAAACTATAGTATTGTTTATGTCTCTCTCAGAATAGGACCGTTGGTCTTGTTCTGATTATGCTTGGTCAGGATCATATTATGCTTAAACTTACAATATCTCCTGTTTATATGTGGGAAGCAATTGGTACATATGAGATTAATAAAAATTAATTTGCCTTTAAAAAAAAAAAAAAAAGTACATATGAGCTGCCTACCAAACAGCTTTCATTTTCTTAACCTATATGAGCATCCTTGGCAGTTGCTTCATGCTTGAAGCTAGGTTTAAGGGAGATGTAAGCATATGCAGTCAATGAAAGATAATGTTGAAGCACCTGATAATGAATACGGAGTAGTATATAGTTACATGCTTCTACATGGTTGATTGTATTAGTATTTTGGAAGTTGAACTTATTGATTGATTGGATTCTGTTGGGTAGAAAAGAACTATTGGTGCATTTAAAGCTTCTCACTTTCAGACCCTGTTGTTTGTTTTAATTTAGCCTACCGCCGGTTGTATTACAATCAAGGGGAACTGGCATACTCTGAAATTGGTTTTCTTTCTAAACTTTCAATTTTGATTTCTGCATGACAACACACATTCATAACCTGTTTAACCTTTCTGCCGTTTTTTTTCTTTTGCATTTGGCAAATCAATGTGAATTGGGACAGTATTTTCTTTCGTCCTTTTATTCTATGTATGATATTTTCCCATTTGTGTAGTCGCAAAGATTTATTGCTCTCTTTATATGATATGCTACCAAAACCAGGTTGTACTAAGTAATATAAATAGAGAGGAGCCTCGTGAATTTAGTTGATGGACTCAGTTACATGTTGCGGGATTTAAAAATCCATTGAGTTTAACAGAGATGTCTCATGAGGATATCCAATATTCCAATATATGAAGCACGGAATATAAGCAAAGAAGTTATTTTGTTTTCTCCTAATTCGTAGTACTTTGAAGATTGACCTCATATCTTAGTGATCTAGTACTATTGGAATAGTGAATAGTGAATTCTGTTTTGTCTTTGGTATACAGTTCGCAGCAGTTTTTTTCTGGAAGGGGAAAATAGAAAAGAAAATTCTTTGTTTTCTAGAAAACATTTATTGTGCTATTAGATGACTTAATTTACTCTGCATATTTTTTAAAGATTGGAATGAGGGGGTTTGTATCTTTGAAGATACCAAACTTTTGGGTTTGGAAAAAAAACAAGTCAAAAGTATAATGGGGAATTGTCAAATTTCCATTTTTTAACAGTTTTGAGGTTAAAATAAAGGCTGGGCTTCAGTGTTTTGAGGTTCTGAACTTGTTTTAGAAGAAGTATAAGATTGTATTACATTTCGAGGAACTTGAAGCAACACATACCCAAGTCATTAATGTTGGCTCCAAGTAGGTGGGGTATCTACTGGCTACATGGGATAAGGCTACTGACTGGTAACGAAATGTTAGAGCCTCTTCACTCCACTCATCAGAGTCAAGACTTGCAGACAACCCTGAAAGCACAGAGGCGCATAGAGGCTATAACTAAACTACTTCCTCACAATCGGTGTGGTTCCTAGTAGTAAGGCTGCCGGGCCACTGGCTACTATATACTAAAAGATTTGATTCTATAGAGGAACCCAAGATTTACAGCTCGCCCCAATTTTGTAGTTGCATTGGTTAGATATTGCCTCGATTTAAAGATGAATCAAATTTATTTAATGGGTCCAAAATTGATGTCGCTTCATTATATGGTATTTCGATTCCATGTTGTCTTCATTGAAAGAAGTGGACCAATTCATACAATAGATCATCCAAATTACATGATGCCTCAGTTGAAAAGTGATGGATCCAACAAGACTTAAGTCTCTGGACAAATGGGGCGCCTAATGCTTCGGGTACAACAATTTCTATAGGACTAGCAGTGAGGCTAGATTATGATTCATGATTGGGATTGGAGTAGCATGGAGGCCAAATTCTAATTTTGTCAAGGAGAGTGAGCGTAAGCCCATAAGAAGTCCCCTATGGAAGTAACCTAATCTCTGTGATTTGCATGAACTTTTAAAAAATGCCCTTCAATTAAAGTTGGGCACGTCACTTAAATCAAGAGAGAAGGGCAAAAAGGAATACCATGGAATTTTATGCTTTTTACTTTTCAAGGTGGACAATTAATTTGAGACATGTAAAGGTTGAAAAATGGACAAACAAAATGAGACATAAAGAGTATTACTCTGTATATGTTATAACTACATCGGAAGAATAATTTGGTTAGCTTCACAGATCTTGTGAAGGTTGTAGTGATATAGTAGTAGGAGTATATCTGAAGAACTTTTGGGCCCTTGGCATGCCAGCCTAAGATGGAAGCAAGCTAATCCTAATTTGACAGCCCTTCGGTTTCTCTAATGACAATGACTGAAAGCTCAAAAGTGGAAGGTCGTGAACCAAGGAAAGAGTGAAAATTGTTGCAGCTGAATAGTTATGGTGATTGTTGAAAAGCAGAAGGCAGAAGCCAAAAAGCATCAAAATGGGGCTTCTCGAAGAACAGCTCTTTAAATTTGTGTTCCGTTGACCATAAAGCGGAAGCTGTGAAAAAAATTAACACAACTTCCAAGACCAAAAAATCCAGAAGTTGCAGCAAACGGCCCTAGATACACTAACCTAATGACAATTCAGCTTAACAACTGTATTGTGCATGATTCATAGATGAGGAATTTTTAATTTATGATAACTATGATCAGATTCCTATGTCATAATTAAGTTTGCCTGCCTTTGTTGCTGCTCAAATGGAAGTTATGTGAGGTGTTATTTTATATTGTAAACCGTTGATATCCCTGCAAGGATATGTATCCTTTTCAAGAGATCTTGCTTTGAATCTTAAATGCAAGATATTCTAGAAGGTGATAGTCTAAAATGTGGAATTTTGTCTTTGTATTTTTTGTTCTAGAATGTTGTTTTCATTAAATGTTGTTGCATCCAGAGCAGATATAGCAAGTATCTTCCTCTGTTTCTTTGTTTGTTCCTTCCCCCCTTGGCAAAGGAAGCCTTAGGTTAAACCTTCAGGATTTAGAGAGGTGATTCCCATACTTAGTTGGAGCATACTTTAGCACGCCTTAGATCGCTTGTGCTTCGGTAATTCCTCTTGAGTTTTGATGATTGGAGAGAAATATTTGATGAAGGCATCTCTTGAGCGGACTACTAGGAAGACGGAGTCCCCCCTCCCCTCTTCTTGTAACTTAGTTTTATTAATGTCAAAAAAGATTTTCAGCTTGTAAGGCTTTGCTGCTAGTATGTTGCTTTGGCATGATATTGCTGTTGTAAGATATCAAAAGTTCTTAGTCTGAATGAGGATCCAACTGGTTGTTTGTGCCAGTCGATGTACTAGTGTTGCATGGATACCCGGGCGTGATGGTGCTTTTGTTGTTGCGCATGCTGATGGAAACGTTTATGTCTACGAAAAGGCAAGCCTCTATCTTTGTTGGAAGATCCTGTCCTTCATCTGCTTTGGCTTTATCCTTCATTTCTCAAGCATGTTCTGAATTTACCCTTTTTCTTTTTTGTATGACAGAGCAAGGATGGTACTGTTGATGCTTCCTTCCCCATCGTAAAGGATCTGACTCAATTTTCTGTTGCACATGCAAAGTCCAGTAAGGTAATTAACACTGATATCATGGTAATTTGGATAGATACCTTTACGCACCGTCCTTGGATTTTCCTCTCTATCAAGTTTGGTCCTAGAATTCTTTGACAAGAAATTGAATCATTGGAGCTAAAACAAGAAAGATCAGAAGTTAAACAGTTGTGCTATGCTGCGATATGGATGCCATTTAGCAAATATGTGAGTGAAGCAGAAATGATCTCATGGGTGAAAAAAAATTATTGCAAGCAAGAAGTATTGTTGTGAACTGATTTAGCTATCCGTTAAGAGGCATGATTTAAGGTTGTAAATAAACCTTGGGTGATGATGCATTTGAATCGAAAACAACAAAAAAATTAAAGACTTCAAAAGGAATGGCCAAATATGCCAAAGGAATGGCACCAAACCGAAATTCAGTTTCTACCAGGAGGAAAAAATAACCTTCTCAGTCAACTCAGAATACCGAGCCAAACCGCATAATTGATTCCCAATAATGAGCTTCTCATTCCCCAATTAAATTCCAGAAGTCCCAGGAATATAGCCTTTAATCTCACATCCTTAAATAGTCTTTTGGTGAAAAATAACCTCCAATAGCTTTTTTTTCCCTGGCTCACATATTCCTGGTCACTCTTCAAAACTTGCCACATTTTGCAATTTTCAAGTTGATCGGATATCTACAGCCTTTGAATCCCTCCACTCGATGATCATACTGAATTCAACAAGCATGATGAATATAAAATCTATTGCTTGAATCATGCCCCAATAGTGGGCTTGCAGCATTTTACTTATATAGTAACGATGAGAGGTGTGAAACAGTGTACTTAACTGGACCCCACTCGTAGTAAACAGTAAACCGAAGTAAGTGTTTAAAGCTAATTGATAGAGTTGCCACAATTATTTATCAGCACCCGCAAGAAAGAAAGGGAAAGACAAGACAGAACAAAACAAAAACAAACGAGATCCTAGAAACCACCAACCTAAAGATTGTGTAGCAGGATTGCTATTGCAGAAGATTGTGAGTTTTGTATTAATCTGACCATTCCCCAAACTGATGTTTACATGGGTGCAGATAAATTTAGCTGAGTTTTCATTTTAGTTTTGGAGATTTGTTTCGTATTGATGCATATTAGGTGTTCAGTCTTCTTGGTGTGCTGTTTGGCTTGGCCTGTAATACTTGAACCTTTTTCTGAGAGTGTTTCGTTATTGATTCTGAAGAAGTAAACTATCTGCCACTAGTGCTTCTACCTCATTTTTGTTGATCTGTGGTTTCTTGGCAGAGTAATCCTGTTGCAAGATGGCATATTTGCCAAGGTTCTGTCAATAATATTGCTTTCTCAGCTGATGGGAAATATTTGGCAACTGTTGGGAGAGATGGTATTATTGCTATCTGCATTCTTTATGATTTGAGAACCCGTGTGTATATTGGGGCCATTAACTATACTTCGTGATGTAGGTTATTTACGAGTTTTTGACTATTCAAGTGAACAACTGATATGTGGTGGCAAAAGCTATTATGGCGCTCTTCTATGTTGTGCCTGGAGGTAGAAGTTTATGCTGTCCTGCATAATTAGTTGATTGGTCAGGATTTTCTTATTGCTATCTCCATTTCGTTTCCCTCTAATAACAATGTTTCTGTTCTTTTCTAAGTTTTCTTTAAGAGGGCCGTTAGTACCTTTAGAATCTGATGACATTTGATTTCTGCATATTTTCTCAAGTGGGGATGGAAAATATATCTTGACTGGTGGTGAAGATGATCTAGTTCAAGTTTGGAGTATGGACGATAAGAAAGTTGTAGCATGGGGCGAGGGACACAACTCGTGGGTGGGTTTTTTGTCATATTTTCAGCCTTAATTAGTCATTGCTTATTGGAAAATTTAAAAAAAAGAAAAGCAACCTTAATTAGCTTTAGTAGCTTCCTTAAACCTTGTATCCCATGGCTTGCAGGTCAGTGGAGTTGCTTTTGACTCATATTGGTCACCACCAACTTCAGCAAACACTGGAGAAAATTGCATGTATCGCTTCGGTTCTGTTGGTCAGGTTAATTGACTTCCCTTTCGAATTTTGCATTTCGTTTGCATCATATGCCAAGCGCACACATTGGCAGCATAAGCACCAACGGATGCCTTAGATGGCTTACAAGTACAACCAGTATCTGCTGTGGTCTTTGTCTGTGTTGTTAATTTAATGGTTGGTAAAGCATCACCAACCATCAGTACTACTCATTAGCACATGGCTTAGAAATGTTGAAGTGCCTTAAGGTGGGGTAAGTGACTGCTGAGCTTATACTTGTGCGCTCCAACTTTTGAAGGTCATGGTTAATGTTTCAGGACTTTAGGTGGTAAAATCCCCCTTCTTTCTCCAAAAATACACTTGCTTGTTATGCTTCATATATGTTTCCCTTTTGAAAATCTTCTTGCCATAACTCTTTTATGTACAAACCACAAGTCAACTAAATATTCGTAGGCATCGTCTGATTTCATATTTTATGCCTAAATATTAGTTTGCATGACATCAGTGTACAAGTCCAAACAATACAATAGTTATTTTTTAATGAAGAGTGCCAGATTGCAATAACGACTTCATTTGGGCACCTAGATTAGTAAACAATTTGTTTAATCGTTAGTGAAATGAGATCTGCACAAATCCAGATGGTGGTAAAGTAATAAAAAAACCAATCCCATATTAAATATCATATGCCCTGGGGAAAGATAGAGGAAACCTGAATGTTATCTTTATCCACTTTTTTGCTTGATTCACCACTATACATGCACACTACATGTGCAGTTATGTTTGATTCAATTAAATTGATTCTTTTTTGACTAGAAAGTAGGACTCGATCTTTGTAGCATAGCTTGAGACCTTTGAGTACAAGTTCGAGACTAACTTTCCCATGGTCTTCTCCAAAACCCAGTTACAGAGGTCCAACATTCCATAGACAGCTATTGGAACAACCGGGATACGCCAACCACATGCACAGCACACACACTGTAAATGGCGGAAAAAAAAAAGGTGAGGAAAGGGGAAACAGAAATTAACTACTGGAGTATTTAAAAAACAAAAAAGCACAAGCACGTCACAGGATGGGCTGCGTGATCTTTGAATTGATAATGATGAGTGGGCAGAGCTGGAAAATTGTCATGGTCCAGACGACATCTATATAAGATTAGTAAAGTCACATCAAGGAAAACGGGTGAGCTGCACTAACTTAAAAGGATGATTCCGACAATATTTAGGATAATACGAAGGGACATGGAATGCCAAAATTAACATGAGACGATGGAATTTTGGGCCTTGATGATGGAATCCGAAATCTTCATTCTTTAGCAGGAGCCGAAGTAGTTGGGACAGTGTTATGTTGGGTTGAGTGAGTAGAGGCAAGAGCACAGTGGGAATGGCAGAGGTTTGAGCCTTTACTTAAGTTTGAAGGATTTAGTTTCTAAAGCTTCCAACTTTTTTGCACCCTTCAATTCCTTGAAGTATGAAATGGAGCGCCAATGTCACTTTCAAGGAAATTGATAGCTTAACCTGCTCCTGAATGTCCCGTAGATAACAAATGCCATCTAAGAGATGGCACAAAAAAGGGAGTCTGTTGCCTACTGTTTTTGTTAGTTGGGGAGTGTGTAAAGGCCGATGTTCATAATATCCACCTAAAGAAGCCCAAAATCGAGTAATCCTTGAGCTTTAAGTGCATATGAGTTTGAATCCATTTTTCCTCTCCCCCTTTAGTTGGTCCTTTTCCCTAAGACTCTAGTTTTGAACTAGGGCCGCCTGAACACACATGCATGAAGAGAAAACAGTTGTGTTCCCCACTGGATGGTTGGCAAATGAAATCCAAAATTACCTATGCTCGAGTCTTGAGACTTTTCAAGCTATAGAATTGGTAAAATGCTCAAAGTTACATGGCTCCGTTTGTATAGACGTGTAGTTCAAAAGAAAGGAATTGACAGTGGGAGTGATTTGCCTATCCCGAAAAATTAAATATTTTCTCCCTCTAATCCATCTCCCACCTGAGCATGACAAGACACCTATAGCTTAAGTGCTGAACTTCTTATATTTTCATATATGTTACGCTTAAAAAATCCCTCCATTTGAAATCCACATCTATCCTTGTGGAGCCTGAGAGTATCAATGATCCTGCAGCGTATTTGCAAATTGCAATCTGATGTAGATGTGCAAGCGCTTCCCTCTTTTATTACTTATTTTGTCTCATTACCGGGCTCAAATGTTGGTTTGTGCACTATGATATACCCTGATCTTTCATTACCATCTAGTTCACTTACTGTCTCTGTTGCGTGTCAGATGCAATTCTTATTTTCATGCCTTGTAAATATGTATTTCAAAGCAGGACACACAGTTGATGCTGTGGGACTTTTCTATGGAGGAGATCGTAGTCCCACTGCGTCGGTGTCCACCTGGTGGGTCCCCTACATTCAGCGCCGGAAGCCAGTCATCTCACTGGGACAGTGCAGTCACAGTTGGTACTCTCCAACCTGCTCCAAGCATGAGAGACGTCCCAAAGCTCTCCCCACTCGTCGCACACCGTGTGCACTCCGAACCTCTGTCTGGATTAATTTTTACGGAGGAATCTGTTCTCACAGCATGTCGGGAAGGGCACGTAAAGATTTGGTTGAGACCAGGGCACTCGGAACAAACGAGCAACTCAAAACCCCTTCCCAGTTCGAGTTTGAAGGAAAAGACGCTATCGTCAAGCAGATTTGGTGCTTCTAGTTACAAATAATCGTTAGATAGGTGCTTCCAAAGGTGACTTGTAGAGATGAATTGCAGTTTTGGGGTATATAACTATTTATGTTCTTTTTTTCACTTGATTAGGTTGCTGCAAATAGTTTACTCTCATCCGGGGTTTTACCAAGTCCGATTACTCATCTGCAGGGATATTAGTCGGAGAAAACTGTTTCTATTGTATAAGAGAAACATTTAATTTATCATCACCGAGAAATATGGTAACACGCGTGGAAGTGTAATAATACACAGATGGTCTGGTCTCGTTTTGGGACTATACAGATGCGGTATGTCTTACCGATACCTCAGATAAATGTTAACCATTGCCTTGTTATGTTGAAATTACGAGGGGATGAGTTTCGGGTTTCATATCTCGATGAACCTGAATTTGCATTTGCTAAAAGTGCCGAGGGGTCCTTTTGCGTTTGTCATTTCTTTGGTTGCGGTTTTCAATTCCAGTTTTTCAAATGGTTCTCCAAAGTGAAAAACAAATCTTTATATTTTTACGAGGATTTGGAATCATTTACGGAGTAATTAAAATTGAGCTCCTTGCAAAAAATTCCTGGAAAGTAAGCTTCTGAAACCGTTATCCAGGCAAGTTAATTTGCGATTTGGATGATGGAACAAAAGGCAAAAACTAAACCGATCAAAGGCTTGCAATAACCTGTACTGAACTGTCATGTGGATTTAAATGCACGTTCTGAGCTCCTATCAAGATTGCACATTTCTGTGTAAAGCACTGCAGATTTAGTATTTTCTAAGGAATGATGAAAAGCTTCTTTGATTCCTTTTAGTGCAAGGAATCAAATCAATTTCACGTACAGCTATCTGAAGTTTTGAAATTTAAGTGAAATAAGAAAAAGCACTCAACAACTTAGCTAGCTCGCAAATTGAAAAAAAAAAAAAAATTAAAATTCCCCCTTTCATTGAGGTCGAACTTTTTAACCACAATAAAAAGGCGAAAGAACGATGCTCATACTTGAGACTGGTTCTTCCGCTCGTGTGGAGCCTACAAGAGCTCCAATAAAAGAACCAATCATTGGGCGGTTAATGTTTAACTACTTCGAAAGTTGTGTAGATGAAGTTGTTTCCCTTTAGATTCAATCAGGACATTTGAAATTGGTCAGCCTCAACATCACTACCAAACCATTAACCCCTCTTGTGACAAAATTTAGAGACTGAGAAAATAGTGGTAACCGTCGAAGACTCCAACTTCCCAGAAATTCTGATTCATAGTATAAAATTCTGATTCCTAGTATAAACTTCTGTTAGAACATCCCTTCAATGATACACAGCACAAACTTATGCAGAACAAGCATTCAAGAGGACTATACTGATATAAGGCTCCTCTATCAAAACGAATGCCGTTCGTAACCCATAAGAGTTCCAAGATACTCCCTCGAGCTGGCAAAATCTAAAACTAACCTACAGATGAATGGTGAACCCCATGTTAGCTCGGGTGAGGAACCGGCAGAGTATCCACTCCGGCTTTGTCATGTCTCTGCTACTGACATCTCTGCCAGGGCATCCTCAGCTTTCACTTTCTCAGGGACAATATCTGAATGCACAAGCAATATATAATGGCTACTTTCAATTGTTGGGGAACTTCAGATATACATGCAGTACTGAATGGAAGGGTAAACTTACCTAATAGAAAATCGAATCTCTTTCGCTTACTAACAACTGAGGCTGAAACAACAGAAACAAAGATTCTTAGAAAAACCAATAACAGCATTTTTTGCACAACTTGAAATAAATGTATCAAATTCTAATATGAGCAACTGAATCGAAACCTTTGTGGCAATGACAAAGATTTGTTAGTCTGAATGCTGCTTGAAACATGGTTTCTGTTAAAAAAATGTACTCGTACACGGTTCATATGTTGTCTAGTTCAAATGCAATGAAAATGAATTTTCTTATGCACCAAGAGGTTTCCAATAATCCAGGATCCAAGTCGGTACTAGGAAAGATCTCTTGATTATTTTCAAACGAACATTATCAAAACCAATGTTCTCAATGGCGCTTGGCGGTAGTCGGGCGGAGACCCACCTCCAAGCGCCAAGCTGCCTAGGTGGCGCCAAGCAATTCAGCGGAATTTTTTTTTTTTTTTTTAACAAACCATTATCCAATCAAACTATATTCCATGTATCCATAATGCAAGTTCAAACTTCAAAGTACAAATCCAAATGAAATTAAGTAGTAACAACTAGCAAATAAGTAGAATAAAACAATAAGTAGTAGGGTTTCGCTCACCTCCCTTATATTATTTTTTTTATATATATTTTTTTAGGCCGCCAAAGGCCTCCAAATACGCCGCCGCTGCCACCATGGCCGCCTAGGCGGCCGCCAAACCTCCCTGGGCGCCAAATCAAACGCCAAGGGCTATCGGCGTGGCAGCAGGGCACCTCCAAGCGCCTAGACGGCCTGGGCGGCCGCCATTTAGAACAGAGATCAAAACAGGAACTATGAGCCAAAACTAACAAATTCCCCAACTTTCCATGATTTCATGTGGGACGCTTCCCAGTTTAAAACCCATAAAATTTAGCAAGAGGTTCAACTTCTCTTACTTGATTAAACTCATGAAGCACTATGTCACCTAGTAAGAACACAGGATACTCACTCTTGAAGGTACAACTACACATGATAATCACTTGTGAAGTTTAACTCATACATGACTATAAGGTCAAACAAGTCAAAATGTAACATTGACAATGGATAGTTACTGGCATAACTTCTTGGATAACGAAAACCTAAACAACACCCATTTTTATGCTCACTCGAATGTTACAAGATTAGTTTGACAAAAACAAAATAAAAGAAACAGAAAATAGTACCAACTCATGGGAAGCTTTTCTAGGATGAAGGTATTTAATTAAATTAAGTCAAAATATCTAACTAAATAGGAATTACCCAGTCAACTTCCAAGAACTGTATAAATATACCATTTCCAGTGAGGAAATACAAAGTTCCATTCAGAGGCTTTATCGATAGGTTCATAATGACCCTTGAAATTTTGTGTGTTACTGTATAACTTACAACATTGGAGGAACCACAACAAATAATAAGTACTGTCATGATTGGAAGTTGGAACCTTTCCTTAAACCCATCACACATCATGCCTCATGATAAAAAGAGTTATAACATAGCTTATAAAAAAGTAATCAGAGAAAGCTCCTTCCTTTGAGTAGTATTTCTGTATAATATGAGTTAATAACAAAATAATCAAAGCAAATGCACATGCCAGGCCATAAAGTTATAGAGTACCAAAAAGAGCACTTACATAGGTGCTTGTACCAAACTTGGTTCTTAGAATCCAGAAGAGCACAGGCATGCGCCTCCTTACAGAAAAGTTCAAGAAACTTCTCCTGCAACCAGAGATATAAAGGAAAGGTGTAGTAAGAATGTTATGGCATCACAATCAATAGAGATGGCCATACAGGGAAGGGAACCAAATGGTGAATACATCAATCTACCAATCATTTACAAAAATTAATCCTAGTTTCCATGAAACTTGTGTTAGCCCAAATATAACCTGCCGATGCATCTTATCTGCATTCCTCACCCTCAAGACCATTCATCATCAAATACTTAGGTAATCCTCCACATAATAAAGCAAGCATTAGATAAGCAAATTATGCCTCCAAGTCCAAGCAAATAAAGAACAAATGAGAGACGAGTTATTGGTATTTCTCCATGCATGCCTTGTAAATGTCTCGCATAAGTACTCATCAGCAAAAGTTGTTAACTTCGAAGAACTTCATCTTCAAATTTTCTATAAGCTCCTAACAATAACTCTTGTCTGAGAGTGCAAGCTGTGAAATCTTAAAAACTTTTATGGATAATAGCATTTGCATTTACCACGTGAAATGTGGAACCAGCTAGTTAAGCTCAGCATGATTCTAAATCAGAATCTAAGCACGAGCCTCCAGTTGGCATCGCCAGTCATGTCAGGATGCGTGTCAGATAGATATGCTACTGCAACTAGTAACAGATGAACCCAAAATCACATCCATATTTTCGATTTCTAGAACTACTTGTTTTGGCTGAAATCCGAAATTTGATATGTTCCCCTTAGACAATGCTGTAGGACCCGTAGGAGAGAATGGATTTCATCCCTCCTTTTCCTGCCAGGATTGGAATTCCTGTACTTAATATATCCATATGAATGCGGTAGGGGGGAATGGATTGCATCCCTCCTTTTCCAGCTAGGATTGAAAATCCTTTTACATATCTATACGACTGTGGACTGAACTACTGAGTACGGCATGAAAGTGAAACCACAAACACATAGCCGCGTTTGCAGTCCACATTTGTAATGCAGGTCGCTAGTATGCTTCTCTTGAACAAATTTTTGTCCTGAGACTGAATAGCTACACTAAAGATTCTGTATTTCACTACCCCCAAGGAGTATCAATAGTTTTCATCAATGGCATCACATTTTCCCAAAGTCTTATGCTCATAGAGGATCAAAAAAGCATTGATATGACCATCTAATTCACATAAACACCAAAACAAGTACATCACCACATTCAAAAACCGTGCATAACAAGTAGAGTGCACACAAGCAAATGAAGTACTCTTATGTGTATGAACATCCATACAAGTAAGGCTGCAATCAGGCCGAGCAGACCAGAGCTTTCAACCAAGCTCGAGCTCAGCTTGTTTAGTACCGAGATGTTTGAGCTCGGTTGGTTTACTACACAAGCCTCTAACACCGAGCAGAGCCTCTACAAACGACTAAATGAGCCAAGTTTTTATAAATGGTTGAGCTAAACCTAACTCAAGCTCGACTCATTTACTAAACAAGCTTCAAACTCGAGCTCAGGCTGATTCGTTTGCCAACAAGCCGAGCCCACGACCTCAATGTTCGCGAGCTCCACTTGCTCGCGAACAGTTCGGCAAGTAAATCGTTTGCAACCGTACGGCATCAGTACCATTCCAAAACCCTAATTGATGAAATTAGCCTTGTTTATTAGTATACCGTTGCTTTGTTGACGAGGAAGACGGACTCCTGAGTGATACGAATGTCGGCGTCCTCGCTCTTTATGATCCGACTGATACGATTCATCGGAAAGCAAGTAGAAGAAGAATCATCATCATCGCCCTCGCTCTTCTTTCTCTTTCCACTCTCCTTCCTTTTCTTAATCTTCTTCGTCGCTTCCTCTTTCTCTTTTCCACCGCCATTTTCCGCTCTGTTCGTTTCTTTCTCCTCCTCCTCCTTTTCTTCGTCGCCGTCGCGAACGACGTCTTCTTCTTCGTCTCCGTCGTCGTCTTCCGAATCCGGCGCTACGAGAACTTCTGGTTCTTCGTCAACGAAGTTGCCATTGCCTTCCGTTTTCGATTTACTACTCTTGCTGTTTTTCTTCTTGCTATTACCACCATTTTTACTCTGACTCTGGCCCTTCTTACCTTCGATTTTCGATCCCTTTGCTCTTCTTCTCTTTCCGTTTTCTACTTCATTGCCCTTCGCCATCTCTCTCTCTCTCTCCTCTCTCTCTCTCCTCAACACGTTTCAGTTGTTTGACTTGTTTCTTTTTTCCAACGATCATGGATTCATAGTGTCCGGGTCGGGTCAGATTATGCATACGTTCATCAATTTTGGCTCGCTAGTCCAATTAAAAGCAATTCATCCATTTCGGGGTTAAGAGATTCACGATAAATTATTTTCTTGTGGTTTAATTCTAACGGGCTGTTTGTATGGAAGATTTGTTTTGGGTAGATATAGAATGGGTGTGAATTGGAAGGTGGATATATAATGAGGAGTGATATGTTAAGAAAAGTGACCCGTGGTTCCACTTCTTAAGAATGATGAATTTGTAATGAGATGTTTGGATGATTTTTTGAGGAGGAGGATCTGGAAGGTGGATATGATGGGAGAAAGTGTTAAAAACGTATTTGGATGAGAAAGGATAAACCAAATAGGGATTTGGAGGGGTAAAACCGTCTCAAAACCCCCCGAATTTGTCAACGCTGGGGTCTGAGCTCCCCTTCACAAATCCACTCCTGGCAGAGATGAAGCCACTGCAGTGTTTATCTCCCACTTCCAAAAAATCTAAACCAAACACTGGATTTGAGGGAAAGTTGGAGTACAAATCAGGACGCCTTACATATCCCCCTTCATCTCCTCCATCCAAACACCCCGTAAGAATCGAACCCTAATAAATTGTGTAGGGAGGAATCATACCAAACAATTGGACTAACCTTGGGCTGTTTGACTTGTTTATGGTCGTTTAAATATCATATTGGGCCTCGATTTTTGTTGTTATTTGGGCCTCCTTACCGGTTCTGATTTGTGGATTTTGGGTCATCTCTCAACCATTCTCACCTTCGCTTCAGCCCAACTGAATGGCCCTTCATCTAAAAATAATGGCCCATTATTTCCAGGGAAAACTTGCCCCTCCAATTTTCCCAATCTTTATTTTATTTTATTTTGATAGGCCCAAATCTTTTTTTATTATTATAGAAAATATATTCATAACCCAACAAATAAAAAAGGCTCATAGGTCGAGGAACACAAATTACCCGTGGAACTCACAAATCTGCATCAAGAAAAAGTCACTAAAAAATCAGCTTCAATTATGGAACCCACAAATCTACATGTCTTGGTGGGTAGAAAAATCATGATCTGCATCAAATTGGAGTTCGTTCAGGTTGCACTCGCCGCTGGAATGACGTCTTCAACGTTGCGATTGGAAAGCTCAAGAATCTGTCGACAAGGCTAATCAGATCCAAAAACCAAAGCCCCATATCTAATTCTCCAGATCCTCCTAGTCCAAAAATGGTGGGGAATTTGAGATGGGAAAATGACGGCCCATGATGTGTTTTGATAATTAATATCCGCCAAGGATATATTGAGAACATTTGTTGATACTGAAAATATCTTTGATGGATATTAATTATCAAAATATGTCATTGGCTGTCATTTTCCCATTTGAGATCTTATTTTCATAAAGATGGATGTAAGAGAGGAGGAAGAGAAGAAGGGGAGAGAATGGAGCCACCAGGGTAGAGGGAAGGAAGGAAAAAAATTTCAGTGCCGAGCGGGTACTACGTGGTGCCCACTCGGCTATCCGAGCCGTTCTTACGTGTATGGACGGCTCAGATTTGGAGAGAGAAGAGGAGAGAGAAAGTGTTAGGATGAGAGGAGAGAGTGTGTTTTAATCCGAATTGTCCAAAAATGCATCGGACGGCTCGCATGCGCCGAGCGGATGCCATGTCGACAATATCCGTTCGGCACTGAAAAATTCCTCCGAAGAAAGGGAGGGGGTGCAGCTGCTCTAGGGAGAGGCTCTCAACGCCTGCTCATCGACAATATTCTTAGGGACTCAGTTTATGTCCAGTTTGGTTTCAGTCTAGTTTTTTTTGTTTGTTTTTTTTGTGGGCTCATCTAAGTGCACAACAATGATCAGAATCGTTCATCTTGTAAAGCTTGTTGAGTTCTTCAGGTATGAAAAAATTCAAATTCATTGGATACCAATTAATAACTTGACAAAACACATTTATTTTAAAACAAATGGTTCCAATTCAGTGTGCCCAATACATTTGTTTCATTATAAACTTGTATCAATAAGTTATCAATCGGTATCCAATGAACTTGAATTTTTTGATGCTTGAAGAACTCGACAAGCTCTACAAGGTGAACGATTCTGATCATTGTTGTGTGCCCTAAATGAGCCCACAAAAGAAGCAAAAAACAATTGGACAAAACTGGATGGAACCAAACTGGACATGAACACCCCTAGCTGAGGGGGATATTGTCGATGAGCAGGCGTTGAGAGCCTCTCCCTACAGGGATATTTTTCAATTAGTAGGAGTAGTAAACTGATTTCTTGTTAATTTTGTCAAAAAATATTTAACGTCTTAGATCGTCTCAACTAAAAAAATCAGAAAAGTAAAATAAATATCTAACACATCCTTAAATTTTGAAGGGCTTGTTTGCACACATAATTAAGATAGCAAAATATAAAAGGAACCTGAAATTGTAGGGCTGCAAATTAATGAACCCAGCTTGTTAAGGCTCGGCTCCTTAAGTAATCGAGCCAAACTCAATCAAGCTAATCAATCACGACCGTTCAAGTTTTGGACGGTCCAAATGTTAATGAAACTTTTCCGGAAAAGAGTTAATCTTTTCACCGGAAAAATTTCATTAACTCTTCTCCGGAAAATTTTTATTAACATCCGGACCGTCCAGAACACTTTTGAACGGTCACGCGCGATTAATTGCTATTGTAAAGAATTTGTTCACGGACGAGATGTGAATAAGTTTCCCTCAACTAGGTAATGGGACAAAAGGTCATTTGGCACTCATAATAAAGATTTACACTCTCCTCTAATTTCAACAAACTCATTGAAACGGTAGGGTTAAGGACAGAAGGGCTCATGCAAAAGTTCCTTGAGGTAGGTAGTGAGTCGTGACTTGAATGATGCAACTACCTCACAATTAGGACTAAGATGGTGTTCCACTTTAACAAAAAGTTTCTTTTTTTCAAACGGAGGTAATTTCAAACTCAAATATAATGCAAATGAAAAATATTTTTTCAATTTTTTTTGCACTGTTTAAAAGATCTTGATGAGATCTATTAAACAAGATCTATATTGGTAGAAAATTTATTTGCGTAAACATATGATTTTTGACCTTGAAATTACATTCTTTTTCTAAAAGTTTTTTTTTCTTCAGAAAACGGAACACCCTCTAATTTCAACAACTCTTATATAAATATATAGTGCCCCTCCAAAATTCAAATTACATATCCTTTAAATTGTTTGAGAATTATCCAAAACTGATTAAGCTTAGAGTCTGCGTAGTTATACCATTTTGCTTATTTATTTCTGGATCTAGACACAAAAACTTGTGGATTGTTTACTTAATCAAAGCTTTAATTATCCTTTCCGGTCTCTCTCATCTCCTCGTGAGTTGCTCACGAGATGATTGTGATCTTAATCAATCTATGAAGTTAGAATTTTTTTCACTTGCATGTGGATATTTTTCTATTTGTATTTGTTGGGACTTATTTCTTCCCGTAATGGGGCTAGTAGTTGGGTTGGGCTTACAGCGATTGTGAAATTGTTTGGAATTGTTTCTTGGAAAAATAACGGCTCAGGACGTGCTTTGATAATTAATACCTTCCAAGAACAAGCTAAGAACATTTGTTAATGCTACAAATATCCTTGGCGGGTATTAATATTCAAAACACGTCATTGGCCGTCATTTTCCCTTGTTTCTTCCGCTAATGGGGCTAGTAGTAGTTGGGTAGGCAGTAGGCTTATAGTAGTATGAAGAGGTCTCTCTCTCATACGTACTCTCGACTATGTATATTCACATATATTTTTACATATACCTACACATGTACATATATGAATTTACAATCCAAGGGGTTGACTAATGGTCAAGACTTAGAACTTAGGGTTTACTTCTTCCTAAGTTCTTAGGTTCAAAACCTCTTAGGTTTTATCAACTCTTTTGGAGCTAGTCTAAAACTTTGCTTTGACTTTAATTGAGTTCTATACAGATAAATTTTTGTTTAAGGTTAGTAAAAATTGGTGCTCCCACTGTAGAGAATTGTTGGATCCGTTCCTGCCAGTGGCCCCCAAGATTTTGAGATGTATAGCTTCCGCAGCGAATTCGAACTCGCGAATTAACTATATTAAGGAGTAAGCCATTCAGTTGTTTTTTTATATCTAGTTAGCCAAATCCCATGGGGTTTTCGATTCTAATAAAGTAGTTGGTCCCCTATCCACTTTGATCGGCCATTTCGGACCTATAATCCATTTACCTTTTTCAAAATTAGGTTGCTCACGAGATGATGCATAAGCGTTCAGAGTTGTCTCAATCAGTCTACAAATAAAGCAGGGCAAAGTAAAATGAGAGCGAAGTCTCGTATGATTTAGTTTCAAAAAATTTGATAGCATCTAACGGCTCATTTAGTGGAGGTTAAAATTTTGGTTGAGAGAAGGGGGATATAATTTTTTTTTGATGGGCAACAAAAGTTTATTGAGAAACTTGAAATATAGTTTAGAGGTTTTAAATATGAGACTTGGGATCCCTAAGTTCAAGGCCATGTCCATGCATGATCAGGGGACATGGGGGGCATGCACCGATCGAGTTCAGAAATATGATCTAAACAGTTTACTTTGTAGAGCTAACGTTTTTGATGACTCCTAAAAAAACCAAGGTAATTTGAAACCATTAATTTGCTTAGTGAAGAAACCACATGCGGTTTTCTTCAAATTAATGAACAACAAATGTGATTTAAAAAATACACAGCATCATATTTAGTTTGTTCACTAATCAAACGATGTCAGATTAATTTAGGTTTTTCAGCTGTGTACGCATTGAGCTTAACAAAGTGAATGGTCGGATCTTATTTTTTTTAAGGGCAAAGTCCACTTTCACCCCATGTGGTTATCGCTACGTGCGGATACCCTTCTCATGATTCAAAACTGACCACATAACCTATCTATGGTTTTGAAAATGTGCGGATAGACCCCCTGCCGTTATATTTTCCATCCATATTAATGGACACAATATTAAAAGACCAATATACCCCCATCATGTCCCTTGATTCTTCATCTTTTTTAAATCTAACCACACCATTCCCTATGCCAAAAATTGAATCCAAACCGTTGATATTGTAAATTTTAACGAGTACTACATCTATGCCAAAATTCAAGTTAATCAAAAAATGAAAAGCTCATGGTCGAATCAATTTTGTTATGAAATTAAAATTTCAAATTTGAATTTACTAAAAATTAGATCACTAGGTTATTGATGTTTGATCGACATGATTTTTTACAGAGATACTATATTCTTCATTTAATACATTATGAATGACTCAGATTACATTTTAGAGGCGTGTGAGATACACCTCCGTTAATATGGATGGAAAACATGACGGCAGGGGGTCTATCCGCACATTTTCAAAACCACAGGTAGATTATGTGGTCAGTTTTGAACCATAAGGGAGATATCCGCATACGAGGATAATCATATAGGGTGAAAGTGGACTTTGCCCCTTTTTTTAAAGTTTGGGACCAGGTCTGAATTAAGGACACAAAATTTGTTGTGCCCCACAGCGGGGTCCCTTCTCTTGCATCATCAGACTGACCCTTGAGGTTTTGCATTATTATTATTTATTTACTACCTACCATGGTTTGCAAATAGTAATTGTGAAGAATCCAATGAATCATACTTGATGGGCCAATTCTCACTGTGCCATTGTCAATATGCTTCACAGCCGTACCCATGAGCTCTTAGCTCAATTGGTACGCCTCCTTCATTGGAGGCGTATATGGTTTGAGTCCTACGAAAGGCGTTTTGGGGTTCAGTGATTATGCACAGTCTCTGAACCCTTTGTGAACTACCATATTAATTCTCCGCTAACTCCTGCCGATATATACAATATTGGCACACACACAAAAATGAGGGGATTTTGATCACATAAGCATTTGTGTGACCTTATCAATTTCGAAGTCATTATCGTGCAATCCTAATGTCGACACAAAAATGTGTTTGAACTTTGAACCACATTAATTTTTACTATAGACGGTTGGTATTATTTGACTTTTAGTCACTTTTTTAAAGCTTTTTTCATAATTTTAACATTACATCATCATCAATCTTAACGAGAAAAATCAGAAAAGTATAAAATACAAACTAAAGTTTACAAAAAAAGTAAGACGATGCCAAAACACAAAAAAAAAAAAAAAAGCTGTCTTTCTCATCTTTTTTTTGAACTTCTTTCTATCTTAATTTAGTTAGCTTTTCTTAACCTCGGTCAATATTTTGTAAAAAAAATAAATAAATCAAGAATTCGGTCAATTATGTAGAAACAAAGCCAAAAAAAACTTGCAAGGGAATTTAGTTTCTCAAAGTATGTAATAGATTTAGTTTTTGGAATATAAATAAATAAATAAATATATATATATATACACACACACACAAAATTTATTTGCTAGAAACAGAGTATAGCTAGAATTATCTAACGTTTCTATTTTTTTTGGTAACTGGGGAACAGCTCTATTGCCAGGTCACTAAATGAACTCAATTGTACAACCCAAACATCGAAAAAATCTAGTTATAGCATACCGACCGCATCCCTCCACTTAAATATCAGGGTCCTCAGTTAGTGGAGAACCATACCATGGGTGCTGACGGCTGTCGTTTTTCTTTTCAACATTTTGACAACTTTTCAACTTTTTAATGTATCATGTAATTGAATTTTCACAAGGAATCTAAGACAGATGCTCTCAATCTGTTGGGCGTTAGTGCTACTACTACTATTTATAGCTGCATTTTAAAAGTTTTTTTTTTTTGGAAAATAACGGTTAAATAACATGTTTTGATAATTAATATCCGTCAAGGATATTTTGTTCATTAACAAATATTTTTAACATATCCTTAAAAGATATTGATTATCAAAACACGTCATTATCATTGGTCGTTATTTTCCCATTTTCTTTTGCCAGCCTTGGTTCCTTTTTTCCCAATCAAATTCAGCCCGCATGCATGATTGAACGCTGTCGGTGCACACTTTTTTGTCCTCATGTTTCCAGCCTATCGCAATCACCTAGTGGGAACTGGGAAGTGGAAAATTGCCTACTCAAATAGTACGGCATCTATGAAACCATCTTCACTGATTCAATTGAGAGAGAGAGAGAGAGAGAGAGAGAGAGAGAGAGAGTCAGTTTTTGCAGCAGCAGTGCTGAGTCGAATGAGAAGATAACGACGAGGACGATGTCACGTTCGTGAAGCAATACAAGGCGTGTCGTGTCCGGCTCAGAATAAGCTAGCTTATCCCCATATCCTACATTTTGATTTTGATTCGTTTTCCACTCGTGTTTTGCGAAGTAGTTAAGCAAAAGGAAAGGGATATACCAAAGCAAAGCAAAGCAAAGTGAACTACTAGTAGAGTAATTCTTCTCCAAGATAGTGTTTGTCTATTTTCGCGAAAACACGTTTTGGAAACAGCAGCTCTCGTTGGCCATGAGATGGATAGAGCAATTGCTGGTTCTTTCGTTTTTGGTGGTCGGAGTTCTTCGAACGGCAACGCTTGGCGCCAATGTCACGCACGATCACCGAGCTCTGGTGATCGACGGCCGGCGCAGGGTCCTCATCTCCGGCTCCATTCACTACCCCCGTAGCACTCCCGACGTGAATATCTCTCTCTCTCTCTCTCTCTCTCTCTCTCTCTCTCTCTCTCTCTCTATAACTTGGATATATGTGTTCTGTTTCTATAATTGGTGCATCTCTCTCTCTCTGAATTTTCTCTCTCTATAACTTGGATATATGTGTTCTGTTTCTATAATTGGTGCAGATGTGGGCAGACCTTATCCAGAAATCTAAAGACGGAGGATTGGATGTGATCGAGACCTACGTTTTCTGGGACTTACACGAACCAGTTCGAAACCAGGTACCGTATCACTTGTTTATTTTGGTATTTTTGTCTTTTTGGGAGTAGCAAAATACCACTTGTTCTTGCTAATAAATTATTGGTTCGGTGGATTTATCTTTTTCGGGCAGAAAAGTCTCGTCTTTAACATAAAAAGTATCATGTACTAAACAAAAACGTTTTAGGGAGAATACGATGAAGACAAAAATACCAAAATATAGAAGTTTTTTTTGGGAAAACGCATATACGGGAGTGCTCTGCGGTTCAATATTCAAAAACGGTTTCCTTGCATTTTCTCAGCAACCAAACACAGCAAGTACTCACTCCGCTGATATCAGAACTATCTAATTTATAGAGTATTGTTACGGTTTTTTCGGCATTCGTTAATCCTAATATACTCTATTGTAGAGGTATCGTTATTGCTTCAATTGAAGTCCGAAGTGAGCAAATTATAAGGACTTACTACATTGTAATTTCTCTATGTACTTTGTAGTATGATTTTGAAGGAAGAAACGATTTAGTTAAATTTATCAAATTGGTCGGGGAAGCTGGTTTATATGCTCATCTACGTATCGGTCCTTACGTCTGCGCTGAATGGAACTATGGGTAAGATAAGACCATACAAAAATCCTGCATTCTAATTGAAGAGTTTATGTACTAAACAATATAGACACGTTTTCTTTTCCAATTTTTGAACAGGGGATTTCCTCTTTGGTTGCATTTCATACCTGGGATCAAGTTCCGAACTGATAATGAGCCATTTAAGGTAATCCCTACTACTTATTACTCTTTCCTGCGGTTAAAATTCGCTGTTTGAGCCCGCTTGTAATATTTTGTTAAATGCTAGAATACGACTATCTGTTTTAGGCGGAAATGCAGCGATTTACAGCCAAGATCGTAGACTTGATGAAGCAAGAAAAGCTCTATGCATCCCAAGGTGGACCCATTATCCTATCTCAGGTTAGTTTCTTGTTTTCTTGATGACTCCACTTTTTTGGCCATGCTTAAGCAGCAGTCTATATCAGTGGTGGTTGTGTCTTTTTTCTTTATTTGATAAACATTTTGACTCAACTTAATGAATCAATGATTGAGGATTTCTAATTTTTAGGAGTGTTTAATATCTTATGATTAGATTGAAAACGAATATGGGAACATTGATTCGGCGTATGGATCTGCCGGCAAAAGATATATCAATTGGGCAGCAAGCATGGCTGCATCTTTGGATACAGGAGTGCCCTGGGTGATGTGCAATCAAGCGGATGCACCTGATCCTATGGTGAGTTTCCTTCTTCAAACTTTTTTCTTTTATGTTCTTTTCTGTTAACATCAAAACCTAACTTCTTCGTCTTTTGATCTGTAAAAAGTTGTCGAAATTTTATCTGTTTAGCTATCCAAGCATCAATATACCCGGATACGTTTTGATTAACGTATGTTTATTAATTCGAATGCTTACAGATCAACACTTGCAATGGTTTCTATTGTGACCAATTCACCCCTGCTTCTGCAAACAGACCGAAAATGTGGACTGAGAATTGGATCGGATGGTAAGAGAAAGGATTCCTAGTCCCTCGTAGTACTTCAGTTGTTCGGCTTAGAAGTCAATCATGTCAAATTCAGTTTTTCTGTCCTTTTGATGCTTCTGGTTTCACCCGCTCTAGCTATCTGGAACCTTTAGGTTTCTTGTATACGGCGGTGCTGTGCCCTACAGACCTGTGGAAGACATTGCTTTTGCTGTGGCACGTTTTTTCCAGCGCGGGGGAACCTTCCAAAATTATTACATGGTATTTTTTTGTTCTTGACAGCGATTATAATTTACGAGTTCGTATATGTTTCACACTGGCTTGAATCAATCAGAAAAGCAACATTATATATGAATTATGTTTTGGTTGCGTTACCAGTACCATGGTGGGACTAACTTTGGCCGGACTACCGGTGGCCCATTCATTGCTACAAGTTATGATTATGACGCTCCAATTGATGAGTATGGTACGACTTTATCCCTTCCATCACTTATGTAGAACTTTTTGCTATTGATAGTTGAAGCGTAACTTCCATCTATAAAAGGCTTTTAAAATTTGTCCCAAATGTTGCAGGACATCTTAGACAACCTAAGTGGGGCCACCTCAAAGATGTGCATAAAGCCATAAAGCTGTGTGAACAGGCAATGGTGGCCACTGATCCAACAATTAGTTCTCTTGGTTCAAATTTGGAGGTATTTTTTTCCCGCAATTAGCTTCGCGTTCCCAAAAATCTAATGCTTTCAGAAACGAGGATTTACATGCTAGATGAAGCGAAAGAAAGCGCATCTGTATATTTAGACAGATAGTTTGAGATTGTTGTATGCTTTGTTTTCAAAATACTTGCCTAAGGAAGAAAGGTATCTCAATGCATGACATTTCACCTGTCAAACATATCTGAACTTCTTCCTCTATGGAGCCCTATAAGTAGTTTTTTTTTTTTTGAATTTGTGGTACAGTGTAATACAGGCAGCTGCTTTTATTTATTTTCTTTTGTTGCCACAAGAGAGCTGTCTATTCCAACGCTTTTCACACTGTCACACAGACACCATTTGACAACACTAAATAAGTACTTATTTCATATTTTCAAACTCAAAAATAATGTAAATGAAAAATAATTTTTTGATTTTTTTTTGCATCGTATAAAAGATCTCATCGAGATTTTTCAAACAAGATCCATATTGCATATTTTTAAATTTCATTAAGTCCATTATTTTTGAGTTTGAAATTGCCTTTTTAAAAAATAAGTGCTTAAAATCCGATCTGAAATGGGGCTTAGTAACTTACAAACAAACACTACACAATTTTGACTGAGAATTTTTTTACCTTAAATGCACTGTTTTCATACTTTGCTCAGCCTCTCTAAGATTAGTTAGACTATTTATTTCTTCACTTACCACAACGCGTTTGTGTTTTGTCACCAAATTTCCTTTTTCCAATTCCTGCTCTATAGCTTATGAATTACTATGATGGAGACATGGAGTATTGCTTGTCCTAAAACATATGTGTCCTATTTCAGGCAAGTGTTTATAAAACAGGCTCAGGTTTGTGTGCTGCTTTTCTGGCCAATATTGATACCCAATCAGATGCAACTGTGAACTTCAATGGCAATTCTTATAAGTTACCCCCATGGTCTGTGAGCATCTTACCTGACTGCAAAAATGTAGTGCTCAACACTGCAAAGGTTAGCCTCATCTTCTTTGAGTTAGGGCTCATACTTACCGCACAAGAACTCTGTTACGACTACATTTTGTGAATGGGGCTTCTTCATACGTTCTGATTCAGTCCAATTGAGTATTTTTGCTCCATTTCATTTGAGATCACCTCAATTTGGATAATATTGTGTCTCATGAAGGTGGGGCCCAAAAATATGAAGAACTCTTTATTACAATATCAATGCAAGCCAATTTTGATATTTTTCTGTGACAGATTAACTCTGCAACTACAATTCCAAAATTTGTGCGTCAATCTTCAAGCAATGCAGTTGATGCTTCAGGAGGATTTCTGGCTGGCTGGAGTTGGTTTAACGAACCCGTTGGTATCTCGAGTAGCAATGCATTCACGAAACCAGGGTTATTAGAGCAAATACATACTACAGCTGACAAAAGTGACTATCTATGGTATTCGTTAAGGTAACCGTATGATCTTAGTTGTGATCTAAAGCCATTGGCTGTGGTATGTTTGCTTTTTCAATAATGCTTCCTGGATACTTTTGCAGCACTAACGTTCAAGTTGATGAGCCTTTTCTTAAAGATGGATCTCAAACTGTTCTTCATGTGGAATCTCTTGGCCATGCCCTTCATGCTTATATTAATGGGAAACTTGCAGGTGATGTGAACTAAAAGATTGCAAGTACATGTATTTCTTGGAGGAGATTTTTTCTTCATATGTTTATTTATTTGCTGTTTGTACCTCTTTTGGAGGTCGATGCACTCTTTCTTCCTTCTAATTTGGTGGTCATGGACACATATCACATCAAACACAATTCACTACCTGCAAAAGATACTAATATATTGGCATCTTATCTTGATTAATCACCATGTGCCATAGTTGCAATGGATTTTAGTGCTTTTGAGCAACGCTTGTGGGGATCATGAATTTGCGATGAGATCTATGGAAGAAAAGAAAAAGATAAGAAGATAATGAAATGGAAGAAGCTAAATTTATTCTTGGTTTCCTAATTATTTTCCCTTTGCTTAGTGAATCCCTCCGCAAATTCCTGATCTAAACAAATGCCTTAACGTATCCTGGCGTTGTCCAAAACTTTATCTTTTGCTTCATCAAGAATGCCCTTTCTTGTGACCATTTGATATGCCTATAATTTCATAAGGCTGCCAAATGGTTAAAAGTTTGTGGAAAACCCTATAGTCTTGGTTGCTTTTTCCATAGTGCCTGTCGTTTAAGGAAATTGAACTTAAAGAAAGAGAAATTGTCATATGGTTCATTGTAGGGAGCGGGAAAGGAAACAGTAACAATGCTAAGGTTTCCATTGACGTTCCCATCACTCTCATACCCGGAAAGAATAAGATCGATCTCTTGAGTGTGACAGTTGGACTTCAGGTTTGACCTTCCTGATTAAATTTAAGTTAGCATTCACACAGTTATCTGTCTTTTATCAAGTTCAGATGGTCAAAATGTTACTGACCGTGATATAATGCAACCATAACAACACTGTTCCAGAACTATGGAGCATTCTTTGATGAAAAGGGTGCAGGGATTACTGGTCCAGTGAAGCTGGTAGGTGTAAATAATGGATCTACCGTTGATCTCTCATCACAGCAGTGGACATATCAGGTATGTAAATTCGATTTCATTTCAGAATTCCGGCTATAGTTATTTGCTAGAACGATTCTCATCCAATAGGAACTGGGCATTGAACTGGCACATAAATCTTATGTTATAGTCTAAGTTTGATTTGATTTACTGAAGTATCAAACGAAGGAATATTCAGATTTACACTTACTTTTGTCACTTTTGGTGCAGACTGGACTAAAAGGTGAAGAGTTAGGCCTCTCCAATGGAGGTTCTTCAGCTTGGGTATCAGGATCTACCTTACCCAAGGAGCAACCCTTGATTTGGTACAAGGTAACATCGCATCTTTCTTTTCCTCTCACATATCAGGCAAATTAAGGGATGAAAGGCCCCAAGAGAAACCTTGGAAGACCCAAGACTTCATAGCATGGTTCACTAAATCTTACTACACTTGGGAAGAAAATTACCCGGCAATAGCTAAATCTGGTTGTTGGCCTTTTTGACAAGATTATTGTTTAGGAATATGGCTCAATCCTAAAGATGCTAATATGGTGAACAATACTTGTGGACTCAGACAACTTTTGACGCCCCTTCCGGCACCATCCCAGTTGCACTGGACTTCACGGGGATGGGAAAAGGCGAGGCGTTTGTGAATGGGCAGAGCATAGGGCGTTATTGGCCAACTTATATCGCTCCATCTAGCGGTTGTACAGACTCCTGCAATTACAAAGGCTCTTATTCTTCAAACAAATGCCTTAAGAATTGTGGGAAACCCTCTCAGCAACTGTAAGCATTCAACTTTTCGCTTAAATACTTGACTCCAACACATTCCCCTAAATGTTGTCTATTTTGAGAGTAGTATAGTTGCTCTCCAACTATAGGGAGCAACTACGGACACCCAATCACGAATCCTGAACGTTCTTCCGTTTGGTTGATTTTATATATTTGAGAGAGAATAGAGAGCATTGTTGGGCAGGCCAGCTCAAAATGCATATCTGCAGAATCAGAAATTCAGTGTTCCAGCCAAAATTTGGAGAAAAGGCAACCATGTTATTGGATTTGCTCTAAGATCTTGTTTCTAATCTCACGGCAGGTACCATGTGCCTCGATCATGGCTGCAACCGAGCGGGAACACCCTGGTTTTGTTCGAGGAAACGGGCGGGGATCCGACACAACTGTCTTTTGCCACAAGAGAGATAGGAAGCTTGTGCTCTCACATCTCGGAATCTCACCCCCAGCATGTGGAGACGTGGAGATCAAGCCAGGAGAGAGGGAGCAGACCAGGGCCTTTACTATCACTGGAATGTCCTTTAATTGATCAGGTCATTTCCTCGATAGAATTCGCAAGCTTCGGAACGCCTAGCGGGAGTTGTGGAAGTTTCAGCCATGGCAGTTGCAGTAGTACCCAGGCTCTTTCCATTGTACAGAAGGTGATCTCTTTTTGGACAAATCGCTTGATGGAGTTTCATTTATCTTTCTGCATCATTTCCTATTTGATTCAACACTGTTCCACTAAAGCTTTTTTTGTTTTCAAATTTTTGGGTTTTTTGAGTTTTGTCCTTATTTAAATTTTAATGGCACTTTTAAGCTTAAAAGTGAATATTTTCCAAAATATTAGAGTAAAAGTAAAAAATAATTATTCTTCGATTTGTCTCGTTCACAAAAGTTGAATTTTTTAATAAGGACAAAACTCACTTTTGCACTTTTTGCTTAGTGAAACTCCATCTTAGGTGGCGCTCCACTCAACACTTTTTGCATTTTTTTTGTCCTTGTCAAATTTTTTCGCATTTGTTAATTTTACACCTCACTTTTTTTGTTTTTCGATTCATCTTGTAAACATAAATCAGAAAAGTAAAAAATTAAGACTTTTACCCACATATTTTTGCAAATATTTAAGATAAAGCCCAAAAGCTAGCTTTATCTTTGATATTCCAAAAAATATTCAGGTAGAAGTCATAACTTTTTAGACGAATCAGAAAATCAAAAAGGTGAGACGCAAAACTAATAAACGCGAAAAAAATTTAAATTAGGACAAAACAAGACAAAAAAATTTAAAGGTTGTTTGCATATATTCCCAAATACATAGGCATATTGGTTGTCAAGATTCTCTTTATATCAGCGGTAAAGGTTGTTTGCATTCTCAAATACATAGGCATATTGGTTGTATTGGTTGTTAAGATTCTCTTTATATAAGTGGTAAAAGTTGTTTGCATTCTCAAATATATAGTCTCATATTAGTCGTCAAGATTCTCTTTATATCACTAGTGAAAGTTGTTTGCATTTCCAAATGTAGTCTCTTTATATCATCGGTCGTCAAGATTCTCTTTATATCACTGATGAAAATTGTTTGCATTCTCAAATACATTGTCTCATATTGGCCCGTCAAGATTCTCTTTATATCACTAGTGAAAGTTGTTTGCGTATCCAAATACATAGTCTCTTTATATCACTAATCGTCAAGATTCTCTTCTTATCACTGGTGAAGATTGGTTCCGCGTAAAAACATCTTTTGAAAAGTATTTTGTTACTCTAGTGTACGGTTGGTGTGACGAGAAATGGAAATCAAGAAAAACATTTGTGCAAAACGTTTTTTTTCTCGAATCATCAACACCACACCTCACTATCACTACCATTCAACTACAACCGCTGCCAAACTACCATTCTACCACAACCACCACCCGCCGCCTAATGTTGCCCCCGCCATCATATATTTTCAGTTGAAATAAACGGATCAATGTAAATAGCTTGTAGTTCTTGTAGATAAATTTCGCACTTACGATCGAGCACATAACTTTTTTTGTGCAGGCCTGTGTTGGATCGAAGAGTTGCCGCGTGGATGTCTCGATCGATACGTTTGGCGACCCGTGTATTGGAGTGACCAAGAGTTTAGCAGTAGAAGCTGCTTGTACGTGAATAGATCCCGTAGCATTGGGCTCTTTGGGGATCTAAAGCAAAGCGTCGTCCCCAAGGGAATAAATAGTCCAATTCGTTAGTAGTATTTTTTCTGAAAATGAAATGGTTGGCGAAATCCGATTCTAGATTTTATCTGCTCCATTGTAATAAGATCAGAGACCAGGTATCGCGGTATCTGGAAATGATCGGTCGTTTCTACGAGCAAAACATCGCACTAGTCGCTATTTGAGATATATATGTTTGGTAATATCATTTTTTAAAACGAACAGTAACATGTTTGGTCATATCATCACGTATTGAGTTTTCCGGCCGCTCACCCTAATCTCTACAAATCAAAGTAAATTTTTTGCCGCAACGATATCAATAATACGAAAAAGACATGAAAAATACTAAAATAAACAATACCATAAACAAAAAGGTGTTGACATTCATTTTTAATGCACTATATGGGTTTTTCGTGATGTAACGAGGAAAGATAAATATATCCTAAAGATTACAATCGACAAAGAGTCAAGGTTTGATATGTACTTCTAATAATATATAAAATAATTAAAAATAAAAAGAACTTATCGGGATGTATTCAGAATGAGCATATATGAACTCGTTACCCGTTCCAAAACAAAATTCAAAATTTTTTTATCATGAAAAAATCTTCATTTCATCATCCAAAACCCACCAAAAACAAAAACAAAAATCTGGGTTGAGACGTACCGGGTTGGCTACCAGATTAAGATTGCGTTCTTATGAACTTAACTTAAATTTGGAAATTTTTCCGATTCTGATTCCGATCCTCTCGTCGAGAAGAATTAATAACTCACAAAAATTTGGCGCAAAATTAATAAATGTAAAAAAATTCAAATAAAGATAAAATTTTAAATTTTAAGTTAAATTCATAAGAACGCAGCCTAAATATGAGTGGAATTTTGTTAAATCTTGAAAAACTGCCTGAATATTACTGGCTGGGTCCTCCAATCTTGTGACTTGTGAGATTTGTTCCAACCAGATGGGAAGAACAAGGAAGGGAAATACAATAGTAATATCATGGACAAAACACAGTCGTACACAGATTCAAAAACAAATATGTGTGTTCAATACATGTGAGTTTCGTATCTATCACGAGACACATGCATACAATTTCGATCAGCAAATTGAGAAACATAATGAGTATACCTTTGCCGATGGTGAACAAAATTGCTCTCTATATAATGGAAAATTTATATAAATGGTCCTCATAGTTTCATTTGAGTCTCATTTTCGTCCTCCAAGTATCAATTATGATTCTTTTGATCTTTAAATTCGGTTTTCGTACCAAATTAGTTCAATTGATAACTTCTGATAGCCAAACTGGACCAAAAAAAAAATCAAATTTATGGCAGTTTGGACGTTGCAGTTCGTACCAAGTTGGTCCAATGGATGACATATGCCTTCAATCTGATTTTTTTCATTCAGTTTGGCTGATAGACGTTATCAATTGGACCAACTTGATACGAAAATCAAACTTAAAGGTCAAAAGAGTTGCAATTGATACTTGGATGACGAAAATGAGACTCGTGTGAAACTAGGAGGACCATTTCTATAAAATTCCCCCATATAAATGGGACAATTTTGAACAAATTTGTGTATAGCATTGCTTAAGGAAATACAGCGGTTCTACGCCCATTGCTCTGTTCACGCTCCCCCATCACAGCGTTCAATTTCACTGTCCGTCTCGGTAATCAATGGTCCGATTTTTAAAAGACTCTTATCTTTTAAAATTCGGATCAAAACACATTTGGATGGTGAAATTTAGAGTAGTGAGAGAGAGGGATGACAATTATCTCTGACTCATCCCCTCCTCCAACCTCCTCGCCCTGATCCAAGTGGGTATTCTCCTATCCAATAAGCAAATCTGACTCCGATTATAAATAATTATATTTTTATATGTGTGTCTAAATAAATTTTTTATTGTTTTCATATAATAACAGCAATATACCAATAAACAAAATATTCGTTTATGTCTTTGTTTTCTTTGTTTTTATTTTTTTAAACCATTATCAATCATTAGCATCTTATTTTCTTGTCAGGACGCTCTAAAAGAGAACAAAATTATACAAATTATTACGGTAAATGAAGGCTCCGTTTGTTTTAACGTAAAATATTTTCCCCAAAAATATTTTACTCATTTTTCGGTGTTTGGTTGGATGAATGACAAGTAAAACATTTTCAAGTGTAAAACAATTTCCCTTAATGGGCATAAAATGACTTACTATGTAATTGGCTGTAAGTTGTTTTCACGATTCCTTTCCCGTCTTCGATGTGAAATTCCCGCAGCCAATTCCTATTGTTTCCCCTCTACTTTACCCACAGATGACAGAACACACACACACACTCTCTCTCTCTCTCCAAAGTACCCCACTACCTTGAGAGGAGAACACAATCTCTCTCTACACTATTTTATCAATTTTCGGGATCGAATTTCACCATCTAAGCCCTCTCTCTCTATATTATTTTGTCGATTTCCGGAATCGAATTCCACCATCTTATCTAAGCCATCTCTCTCTCCCTTTATACTATTTTGTCAACTTCTAAAAATATTTTTTATCTGCCAACCAAATACCGAAAAATAAAAGTTCAAAATTTTTTTTTAAAATTTTTTTTTTACATATTTTACCTCGAAACAAACGGAGCCCAAGACCCATTTATTTTTCAACCCGTCCCCCGCTCTGACTCCAATCGGATATAAAATGGGACGAGTTTGGAGACTTTACTCCGACCCGTCTCATTGCCATTCCCTGGAATTGTTTCTCTATAAGCCGACCCCTCGCCCCCCCCCCCCCCCTCTCACTCTTTCTCTGTGAAAAGGCAAGTCTTGAGTTCGAGCTGCTTCTTCGGACGCACCTTTGCTTTCTCTGTTGCCTCCACCTAAAAACACACACACGCGCGCTCCCTCTCTCTCTCTCTCTCTCTCTCTTCCCTGTATATTGTAGCTATATAATCAGAAATCTCAGATACACGCAGAATTGAATTACCTTTGAAGTCAAGCCCTCCGCATTTAATTCCCAAAAGTCTCTCAAAACCCCCCATTCATCCCACCCTTCAAATCCACCGAAATCTCCGCCTCACAACCCCATCAATCTAGGGTTTTCTTTCTCTCTCCTCAACCTTCTTTCTCCCAACATCATGGCTTGAATCGAATTCACGCTTTCGTACCATCACTTGTTTATTCCATTTGCAGACTTGCAGTTGGGTTTTACATGAGGAAAAAAGATGATTTTTTTTTTTTTAAAGGGGGTCCATCCATTGGAGCTGGGGTTTTCAAATTGCTTTCACTATCAAACAACAGGTTTGGTAAACGATGCTTTTTATTCCATCTTATATACCTTGATATGATTAGATTTTGGTGAGCTCGTTTTTTTTTTATTTTTATAGGAAGAGTAACAACTTCACCATCTAAATACTACCGCGTGCATCTAATTCAACTGAAAAAAAACTAATTGCTTGCAACAATTAACGAATTCAAATCAAGTGAAGGATAACATCCAGTGATTAGACATTCATTGGTTAGCTCGATTTGACATTTTAATTGTCACGCGTGCTGTGCTGTGACGTGGTCTGAAAGTTCCAGATGATATTCGCCCTTTCTTGAATTTCATGCTACGTCTCTTATTGGTTTGCTTGATACTAATTTCTCTTTCTTTCTCGTTTTCTTTTTTTAATTAATATATTTTACTGTTATGGTGGAAAAGGTCAAGGCATTGGGGGTTTGAGGAGTGAATAGTAGACTGCATTCGTTGTTTATAAATTCGAATTATCAAAATGTCGGCGTTGAATCGCAGCAGCATCGATTTGATCAGCTATTTCTTTCATACATCTGAGTGGCATCCATTGCAATAGCACAGGCGGTCGGGGGTCGGAGCCCACAGAGCTTTGTAAACTAGGTTAGCTTGTTTCTACTTTAATATGGAATGAGCTGGAAAACTCACATGTATTTTGTCTGTTTTAAAATTATGGCATGAGCTGTACTGTGAAAGATTGTATATACGGTGCTTGCCCAGTGACGGATGCGATTTATTGTCTGGCATTCGTAATAATGTAAGAAATGGTTTCTCTTCAGGTTTTGTGATCAAAGTTGTTTATTTGTTGCTGGAAGTTGCAATTTTTTGCTTGACGGCATAAGCTTATGTTTGGTAAGAGCTAATCATTTGAGAGTGTGACCCAAATGGGCTGCTGCGGTTGTTTCCGACTTGCGTTTGCAAAACCCCCCAAAATGTTAGCAAAGCCTAAGGCACGCATGGAAAATCATGCCTCACAGGGGTGTTTGCTGGATGAAGAGCTAGAAGATGAAGATGATAGTTCACAAAATGGTGATGGAAGTGATACGGGACATGGAGTTAATGGTGAGCTGCGGAGCCCTACGAAGTGTTCTGAAGCGATTCTCATGTACAGAACTCAACGTGGATTAATCTGTAGGGAATTTCCTGTTAAGGAAACCCACAGGCTTATTCGCTCAGAGGTACTTGGCGGAATTTTGTTTAGTTATGGTTGCTTTGGTGAAAAGTTTTACTGCTCACTAGCAGTTTGTTGCCCCTTGAATGTGCTTGATTGTTCTTGGTACCTTTCATGACTGTATTAGCATTGAAGAGCCCATGTTATATTGAAAGGTGGTTCATGAGATTCTACTATTTTAGGGTTGCAGGATATCTTGCATGAATTTAAAACCACAACTCACTATTCCTAGATATGATGTAAATGAAATTTAGGGATGGAAATCAAATAGTTTGCCTCTTTTTCTATTCCATTTGGGCATGCCTAATAATGGTATCACCGAAGAAATTTGTATCTATTATTGGTCCAATTGTTGCAATCCACCGGGATTACATTTTGATGGCACTCCTAAGTTGCCTTTTGAGGGACTAGAGAAGTTATGTCAGCTTTATTTACTATTTTCTCCGTCCTATGTATCTGGCTGGAAGTTATTGATTATTAACTTTACCTCCATGTTACTGAGGATGCGACCTCATTATGGGGATTTAAATTCCTCATCCTCATTTCATGTGCATGCTTCTAGTCTACTGTGTCAACAACGATGAACTGTATAACATGAGGCGGACCATTTGAAGATAACTCCTACTTTTGTGTGTGCATGCTTGTTTGGTCGTAGATACAACTAGATTTTATGGTGTCTATCTTCCTTGCTAACATTTTCACTCAAATGTTTGCATGATAAGAAAACTTATTGTACACCTTATGATAATATCATATGAAGTGTTGATCTTTTGTCCTGATGAGTACTATAAAAACTTTTTGGTTTACTTTCAGGATGAAAATGGGAACAAAATGATAAATGAATATGTCCGCGAATTCAAGATTGGCTCTGGTAGTTATGGAAAAGTGGTAAGTTAATTTCAGTAACCTTTTATGTGCTGCAGGAGGCTATTATCTAGTCTTACGCCCTTGATAATGCAACAGGTTCTTTACCGAAGCACTGTTAATGGGAAGCATTATGCAATTAAGGTAGGGTTTTCTTTATACAGGGATCGTGTATTGTGGAATGTGGACTATATTTTTGTTACTCAAGGTTCCAACAGTTGTGTCATTAATGTGTAGCTCCTTGTTTCAATTACTTCTGCTTCATCTTGCCTGAGGACAATAAATAAGTTATTCATTGGTATTACCCTGTGAATGGCTGTGATAGTACAAGGAGTTTGGGTAGGCCAGTTTATGGGCATGAAGGCTTCTTTTGTCTGAAGATGTAAGTAGTGAAGACCCCTGAGTTGCGATGAAAAAATGAATTGACTAATTTGAGCATGTGAAGGCTAGTTTCTAGATATTTCAGCGACCCCAGAAAAGTTGGGAGCTAATGATATTTATTTATGTGTTCGGGTTTAGTTGGAGATCGGTCAAATATTATTAGGGGAACATAAATTGCTTTGGGGTAGGACAGAACCGCATTGCATTTTTAGTTGAAATTTAGTGCTAAATGGTTTTAAAGTAACTGAATCTGTCCTATTGATAACAACATAGCATCTGGAAAGTACCATATTGTGTTTTTAATAGCTGATCTGTTTAATTTGCACTTGCAGGCCTTTCACAAGACTCATTTATCAAGACTACGAGTAGCACCTTCTGAAACTGCTATGACTGACGTGCTACGTGAGGTATTTGCCCATGTCTTTTGTCTTTTATCTTACTCATGTCCTAAGTCATTTATCTTGATCAAACAATAACTCTTGTGATCTTGAGTCTCTTGACAAGTGAAGCTAAAAATTGCACTATTTATTGACTAAAATATCGGTGCGATACGGACAAGCAATAATGAGAGCTTAGCATCCTTCTGTTGCTATCATGATTTCTTGCTTCCTTTTCACTGTCAGTTATAGGTTATGGGACATTATGTAGCCCTTGCTTATAAAAAAAATCTATTTGTCTAAGGTGCTGCTTTGGGTTGTGTTATATATGGAGTATGAGTACATTGATATGACTTGGTTACTCCTTTGTGGTTGTTTAGTTCATCATTTCTGTAGTTTTATTTCTCACATTTCTTTTTTGGCGGTCTTTCCTGTTCAAGTATTGACTTCTTGGCTGATAACATTTTCCTTTGCAGGTCCTAATAATGAAGATTCTGGAGCATCCCAATATAGTTAATCTCATCGAGGTGATCGATGACCCTACCACTGATAACTTCTACATGGGTATTCTCTCTCTCCTGACTTTCTGTCTGCATGCGATCTTCATCTCTTACTGTAGCTGTAATCTGATATGTGTAAGTTGACGTCAATGATGATAACTTCTTCTGTTTGCTCAGTTCTGGAATATGTGGAAGGCAAATGGGTCTTTGAGGGTTCTGGGCCAACAGACGGTTTAGGAGAAATCAAAGCACAAAAGTACTTGCGGGATATAGTTTCTGGGTTGATGTATCTCCATGCTCATGTATGAGATTGACTTGTCTTTTAATGTTATTATTTTAAGTATCCAGCCCCATTTTGTGGTTTTGGCTTGATCGTATGCTCTCAGAGTCTGACTCATTGCTAATATCTAGTTGTTGTGTTACCATTGTATTTTGTTTTAGGAACGCATACCTGGAGAACAATGTTTCCTTTGATTAGTCATTGCAATTAGCATTGATGTTATTTGATCCTTGTTTGTGAAGATATCAATTGTTATGATGTTATTGTGGAGACTTGATAATTTTCAAATCAGATATCTGAAAGAAATTTGATCAGCCATAAGATTTTGGCTTGTGAATGCCATTGCAAATTTGTGTTGTTTCTGTTGGCCTATCAAAAGGCAAAAAGTAGTTTATGCTCTTATTGAGTTTCAGTATCTGCAAGTGTGGAACAATTGTATGAAATATAAATCAATGCTCTGTTTGCCGTTCGGTGTGGTCATTGCATTTATTTTTTAGCCTTCTTCGTCAAGTCTTACTAGTAGTGGATTTTCCATTTTAGTGTCCTAGTTCTTCCAACTTGTCTTCTCTCTTGATGGATTCCATATTTGAATCAGAAGTGTGGTTCTTGAAATATATGCTCTCAAGATGTTTTGAACTTTAAAGACAGCTTGATAGTTTCCATATCCTGGTTTCTGTTTTGTGCGGTACTTTTATATACTTTTTGAAATCATTAGGCTGTTGATAGTCTACTTACACTAAAATGAAGGGTGTTTATGTTTTGCTCTCTGTATGCAATGCCTGTCCAGTAATGTGGCTAGATTGACTTAACTAGCCTGTGTGTTGAGATTTTAATGTATAAGCTTCTTTGCTTGATGATACGGCTTGATTGACTTTACTAGCCTGTGCGTTCACATTTTAATGTATAAGCTACTTTGCTTGATACCGCTAGGTAGATGCCATTAGTTACTGTGGCATCTTCATGTTGGATTTTCAGTTTTTGTTTACAATCTTTCTTTGGTGAGATTTTTGAACATAGGTATTATATATTTTTGGGCTTTACATGTTCCCTATTGAGACATGCTGGCATGAGATCAGATCACACTTCAAGATGAAGACTTGAAAACTAGAAAAAAGATAGTTACTTTTCTGTAACATCTCGTGAACTCTCTTTATTCTGGATTTTAGATGTAGTTTGGCTGTCTTTGCCAATTATTGTCTCAGAAAACATATACATCTTTTGTGCGAACAGAATATCGTACATGGGGACATTAAACCCGACAATCTTTTGGTCACTGCTGCTGGCACGGTGAAAATCGGGGACTTCAGTGTCAGCCAGCTTTTTGAGGTAATGATCTACCTCAGCTATTATTCGATCAGAACAATTACATGTACATATGTTCTGTTAGGTGATGATACTGGGAATACTTGAAACGAAACTGTTGTATTCTGTGCCACCTATAATGCCCCCTCTCTCGCCCATATTCTTCTCTATAGTGTATTATTTTCTTTCTTGGAAAGGAGGGAATAAAACAATGCACTCATCTGACCCAATTACCTTCTCACTTCATATATTCTTGTTGTATTCTGTTCCAGTTGTTGTCTAATTAGATGGATTCCATCTCTATTTCCATTTCTACCTCCCATGCCATCTGGGCTATGTGGCTTGTAGCTATAGGTTTTAGTCCTTTTTTTGGTCAGTGTTTTGAGTGCACGAAGGAGTAATTGCAATTATCTTTATGGCAAAGTTGGGAAAAAATAAATAAACTGAGACATGTCAGGCTTTGGACAGATTTACTATTTCCATGATCAGAGCATTCCATGATTTCATTGCGATCTTATATTCCTGATTTACTTGGGAAGCTGTTTATCCCTATATTTCTACAAGCACTTCAGTTTCCTGCTGCAACCCTTAGGAAGTGTAGCCCAATGATGATTTGTAACTGCCTTAATCTTTTACGGATCGGTTTATTTGCAGGATGATAATGATGAGCTACGCCGCTCGCCTGGAACTCCTGTTTTTACTGCACCAGAGTGCTGTTTGGGTTAGAGATCTCCGTTCCTGGGGAAAACATGCTTTTGTTTTTGTAAAATTAAAATGACACTGCACGGGATTTAGAGCTGTGCTATTCACACAGAGAAAACCCACACAGATCACGCACAGATTTTTTGTGGGGCCCATTATGGGTCCCTCACAAACAATCCAAGTCATTCATTAAATATAAAACATTTTTTCAAGGGTCTTCGCAAAAAATCAGCTCAATCCAATATCTATAGAAACTCAATCCAATCATCTAATTTTTCATTCGGATTTTAGGATAATGAAAAAATAGATGATTGGATTGAGTATCTATAGGTATTGGATTGAGCTGATTTTTTGTGGAGGCCATTTGTGGGCCCACAAAAAATCTGTGTGATATGTGTAGGTTTTGTATGTGTCGTTTGCATTATACCAGGATTTATCTACCAACCAGCTTGTTGATTGTTTTCCTCTCTTTTTTTGGTTGATTGTTTTCCTGATTACAGGTCTAACATACCATGGCAAAGCTGCTGACATGTGGGCAGTGGGAGTTACTTTGTACTGTATGGTTTTTGGTAAATACCCATTTCTTGGCGACACACTGCAGGATACATATGACAAGGTATTGTGGATTGATTGTATGTCCACAAATGGATTGATTGTATGTCCACAAATAGTTATTTATTTAGTTAGTTATTCATTTCCAGCATCTTTACGGTCACTTACCCACTTTTAACTTTAGATTTCCATGGGTGCAATTGCATTAAATTTTTCTTTCCCCAGATTGTTAACCACCCATTATCACTTCCTGATCACATGAACCCCTTGCTGAAGAACTTACTAGAGGGGTTACTCTGCAAAGGTCAGTCTCTTCGATTCCAACCTGTTGTATTCGATCATTTTTTCACCCTTTTCCCACATGTTCACTTTTGATGTAGGAATAGTTGTTTTTGGGTGTGTTTGGAACTCTGTCGAAAGAACGAATTTTGAAGGAAAATTGGTTATGAGGGAAATTCTGGAGCAATTTTTTCTGCGTACTTTGCAAAATTTTCTCAACCCCCGTGCATCTCCTTCTGTGTTAGTTAACATCTTACTTTGTTTCAACTTCTTTTTAATATCAAGCAGGTAAAATTTATTTTACTCGTCATTTCCTTTCCTTTTTTTTACAAAGTAACACAACAACAACAGAACCCATGTAATCCCCAATTATTGGGGGTATGGGTGGAGGAAGATTGGAGACAAGTCTAACCTTTGGCAATATGGACAAAGTGCTCTCAAAATATCACTGAAACAGTGGCCCCCCTATACATGTTTTCCTTTTTTTACAAAGCAAAATAACCAAAAACTTCTACTTAGTTTACCTAGATTTTTTTTTGCTTGTCCCCTTAAAGTTGGAACCAAACATGAGAGGAAATTTTTTTCTCTTTTCCTTTCGTCTCTCTTTCCTTCCTTAAAGTTCCATGCATTGCTTTAGAATCTTTTTCCTTCTTGATGGAAACTGTTTATGCAGACCCAATACATAGGATGACACTAGAGGCTGTAGCGGAGCATGCCTGGGTCATGGGAGAAGAAGGGCCTATGCCTCAGTATTTATGCTGGTGTAAGCGTAAAAAGTTGCAGACGGAAATATCCAACAGGGAGTAGCACAGACAATCAATCAGCCTCGTACTCTCCACACTGTTCAAAATATAATTTGTTTGTATAGTAGTAAAACTCGCTTTTTTCTTTCAACTCCAACCAATGTAGCGACCAAGTATAGGAGGTAGTAGCAAAGAAATACACCTAACTAGAGGTTTGCATAAACACAAGTGATGTGAGAGGGGATGAATTTACTTGTATTTGACACCAAACGAAGGAGTATTAGAGATGTGTATTCGGATCAGTGTATAATTGGCCCTGTTCTTTCACTCATTTGACCTTGAGAGTGTGCACTTTTTTTCTTGCTTGTAAAACAACATGAGAATTTATGGGAACTCCAATGTCCTTGATCCCTTTTATTTGCTGAAGATTTCCTTGATCGTTTGCTGAAATAGTGAAATATCTGTTAGCTAATCACAGCTCACGATTTAGCCAGTTCTTTCCTTTTCGGTAAGAACACCATAGCTAGGGTAGTTGGTTCCTTGCTTGCCCTTTTAAGGGAGAAGTTCTGAGTTCAAGTCCTCATGGATGGGGAGAGGTGCTCAACTCCCATTGTAACTTTATTCCCATTGTAAATTTGTAACTTTACATTCTATCATCTGGCTAATGGTTAGATATACAGCTAGAATCTGCAGACAGTTGTTAGATTTGTCTATCGTTGTGCACGGGGGGCCGAGGGGGGCAAGGCTGGCTCTGAGCCGAGACAAGCAAGGTGGCGGACTTAAGCTCTCTAATTTTGGATCAAAATTAGGGCCCCATAAAGGTATAGTCAAATATGTAATAGTATATATTTAATTTAGCACTTATATAACAAAAAAGCTAGCTAGCCTAGTGGAAAAATTTAGTTCCTCTATCCAAGAGGTATATGGTTTAAGTCTTAGGGGCCTCTTTTTTTCTTCCCCACATAAATATTTTTTTTCCCTCATGAGTTCGTCTTAGGCCTTGAGAATCTTAAAGCCGGCCTTGGAGGGGGGTGCAAGCCGGGGCTTGGGTCCCTGCACACCTCCCAATTATCCCACTAACTATACTATATTTTCAGGTTAATTTGGAAAAGTTTTATTGGATCGGCCCTTGTAAGTCTCTTGAGTGAAAAAAACATAGGGTGATAAAGTTTCTATGTATGTGTGAGAAAACTCCCTAAATTTTCAAGTTATCAACCATTTTTCGGTCATGATTATAGAATTAAGTACGATTGTGCATATGTACACAATCTCGTCTTCTTCTAAGAAATAATAGTAAGTGGCAATATTTATATTATAGACCAATATTTTTTGTTTTATATTTCGTTGTTTCGTCTTTTATACTACAACTGTTGTGGAATGAGGTTAGAAGTATGTAGGTTTTTTTGTTTTTTTGATCGGAAGGAATGTTTTTAAGTTGGTTTGATAATATAGGAGGAGTAGAGAAATCTATGCGTGGACACAAGTTAAAGAATACTACTACTACTTTATAGCACATCAGTTTAAACAGAGAGGGTGTTGGTGACGTTATGGCATGTTTGGTGCCTTTATTCCTTGAAAAAAAAATATATATATCGGATGGAGTGGAGTGGAGAAATGGAAAGAAGAGATGATAAGGTTCAGGTATAACCGGTTACCAAACATGGCCTAAAAGATTGAAAGGGCATTTGCTGGCCCATCATATACTGCTGGCTGGGTATTTGGCAGTGGCAGGGGAAGGGGGGGGACTATTAAGGCCGTCCCTTGTGGCACCCATGAGGCCTCTCAGGGGTTCTGTCAGATTTGTGAAATCTTAATCCAACCCACTTGGATTTTCTGACATTTTATGGGTATAGAACTGCCTCCATGACACCACTTTTTTGTTTTTTCACTTTGGAAGATTGAAGTCCTCCAGGGTTTCTCACAGAACTTGAAAAAGGCTGTGTTTGGATTTGGGAATTTGTAAAAGGAATTTTGGAGGGGAAGGTAAAGATGAAGGGTCTAATTTGTTCTTTGATTGTCTTATCATTTTCCTTCTGCCCGGAAAATAAATTTAGGCCTGCCTCATCTAAAGAAGGTAGACACTTGACGATACCTCACTTTTTATGGGTGAGAACAAAATCAGATTCGTAATTCTAACCTTTTTTTTTCAATGGGAAAAACTTTTTTCGAGTACTTGCTGCTGCGTATATCAATAGGAAACTTCTACGCACATCGATTGGGAGAAACCGACCGTATGTACCGATAGCACTCAGGCTCCATTCCGGGTCCCGCACGAATGATTCAAGTCATTTAATAATTTTAGAAAAAAAAACCTGAGTGGGTCTAAGAAAATCTGCTCAATCTGATTTGTGTAGATGCTCGTGCCAATCTTATCATTGAATGAAAAATAGAAAGATTGGATCGAAAAATCATACATATTGAATTGAGCTAATTTTTTACAAATCTATTCATTTTTATTTTTTTTAACTATTAAACAGTTCGGATCATCCGTATACGAGCCTGCATGCCAGTCAGAGTCCATATCGATAGATATAGAAGATGTTTCAAAAAGCTTTTTGTTTTGCGGGGAGGGGGGGATAAAAATTACTGCAAATGGCAGCTAAGCAAGTACAGAGCTGCTTTAAAGGGTTAGTTATTGGATGCTCGAAAAGTACAGTACCACACACTGTGCAGGCCTCACTGTACTTGCTGTGTCTCTGGTTACTTTTGCAAACAATCTTTACTCTCAACTAACTGTACAACTTTGACAAACAATCCACCTGAACTAGCAGAAATTATTCACTTATATACATAACCCAATTTAAGTGTCCAGGTTTTATGTGACATTTTTAATTGTTTATATCTCTTAATGTATATTGTCAAAAATATGTAATATGAATCTTGTTTAATAGATATTAATTATTTTTATAGTAAAATGATTTTAAAAACATAAAATATACGGAGTAATATATATGTTGAGAGATATTAATTATTGAAAATGACACGCAGAACTGTGATAGACATTTAGAGACAATGAAGTATATATTAAAAATGAGGTATTATTACACGACATTTCATGTAACGGGTATATATCCCCTCATCTCATGATGCAGTGAGGACCACTCTGCATGCGTATATGTATATTAAAAGAGGTATTATTACAAGAGGGAATATTTTATGTCACCGGTATATATGATATATCCGGCCTTCCTCTCATAATGCAATAGGGACCACTCTATATATTGTGAAAAGAAGGAAATATATTCCGATTATCTGATAATTACAGGTGTGATTTTTAGCATTGTCTTAAATATTCGAATTCACCATGCTCAGGCCTTGGGTATAACTCGGGTTGTATTTGCCTGTAATCGATTTGCATTATCTATATATTTCTTGCTGCTCTTTCACAAAAAATAATAAAAATTAAAAATTACCATCGTTTTAGTTCTTCCTCATACGAAATTACAAAACTATCATTCATACCAGGGAAGACGAAAGTTGTAATTTTTTTCTGTCTGAAAAAATTGAAGAAGATAATGGAATACTAATAAAATCAATGATCTCGAAGTGTTTAGGGTCATTTTGCTGGTTCAATGAGAGTTGACTCTTTGGAACTAGTGAAGAATTACTTAAACTCTCTTGGACCACTCTTTTGATAATTAAAAACTATGTACGTCCAAGGGGGCAAAAATTCCTCGTCTATTGTGGGACCTTTGGATGTTGACTTTGACCTGTTCCATATATATATTAGTCAACCACGTGATTTTGATAAAACCATTAGCATTATATTAACCTTTACTTTTTAATTAAGTAAAAGTTAAAGACTTTGTTGACCACTTGACCCACTTAAGAAAAAATGGTGACAGTTGAAGTGATTTAAAAAAAACCACTAGTCACCTAAAACTCCTAAGGACACTTGTCGGTGAGACAACTTTTGAGGGATTAAATGGGAAAGGCGGATAAAAAAGAAGTTTTTTTTTTTTTTTTGTCGGCATTCGTTAATTCTAATCTACTTTATTCTAGAGGATTTGGAGAGGAGATGAGTGTTTATGGGAATCGAAGGGGATGTTAATTAAGGGTGAGAGATTACTTTAGGAAATTGATATTCACACCCCTTTTTTTTGTTATCCACACTCCTTTTTTGTCTTTTAGCCCAAAAAAAAAAAAAAAAAACATACACTCTCAATACTAAAAAACAAAAAAAGAGCTTGTGGATAACACACCAAAAAAAAAAAGTGTGAATATCAACTCCCGTATTTTATACTCCCTACTGG
>BPLS01000304.1:527302-544440 GCA_019656275.1 Rhododendron kiyosumense
AGTACTTAGTTTGGTTGATAGTTTGTATGGGTATATAAAATTCGGTAGCATGATGAAAAAGGTAACAAGTTAATGAACATGGTTGGAATGGCCATAAATAGTCCCAAAGCAGGGGACTATTTGGTCATTGAGATTAATAGTCCCCATGACTCTGAATACGTATGCCTACCAAATACCGAATTAATTACTCTCGAACTAACTAGTTCAGGCAAATAGTCTATCCAACCATATAGTCCAAATAACAAACAGACTCTAAATCCCACTAGATATTCCTCGTAAATTCGTTAACATCATGGTGTATTCATTTGATGAAATGGAAAAGGGGTAATACGTGAAGCCTTTACAACTTACAAGCTAGTGAGATTAATTGGTGATGTTTTATAGCTCTCATATTACCTTAGGTAATCCCATCTTCTCAATATTTTATCACCTTGAACGGATTCCTTTTACTTGGATTAGGTCTAAGTTTTTTACAATTTACGAAGGGCCCAAAGCTCAAAAGAACACCAATCAAATTCATGGCTAATGGAGGAAGACAATACAGTTTATCATGGTGTCAAATCAGAGGAAGAGATGGATCATGGCTATCTACCAGATGCTTTGAAAGAAAGGTCGGTTGCTTTATTTACTAGCAATAGTTTTTATTAGTGATTAAATCATTTATACCGACAGTCTGAACATGTGTTTTTTCTTCAAATGAATTATATCGCGTCACGTCGTCATATTCTTTTAATTGAGACCACCGTTTTGACGACGTGACGCACTGTAATTGATTTGAAGGAAACAAATGTTTGTACCGCCGATATATATAATTTACAGCCTGTTTGTTTGAAGGATAAGAGAATATAGGATTTGGCCGGATATAAAAATAAGGGTGAACCAAACCCATCGTTTGTTTGGTTCTTGTTTTCCCAGATATGATTTTCCTAGGATACCCGTATCCTGTTGAAGAGGGACTAATTTTAGACACACACCCCTATGGACTTCGGATTGGTGCTGTGTAGAGTATGCGCGCACTTCCAAGCTGTCGGATCGTGCATTCGACGACTCGGATCTCGTTTCGGCAATGAACGACACTGCACAACACCATCCCCAATTCCACCTATGTCCCATTTTTAATTACTCCTAAAATAATCTCCCCTCCAACCATATCCACCTCATTATCCCGTCTTATTATGCTCCCGTTTTCCTTCCAAAACATATCCCGCTAACAAATGTGCCGTTAGTTTCTAAACAAGTTTTCTTTGGCTATGCATGTAGATGGACTTGGACTTGGACTTGTTCTAACTACACTAAACGTGTTTCTAATATGTTTCTTGAGCCAAATTTGGGTAGTCATAAATGTTTCCAGATATTATTTCTGAGAAAACAATTCAACCTCAAATTATTCTTTAAAAGAATCAGACAGTTGGACGGCTAAAACAAGCCGACCACTTTCTTTCCTCATTCTCAACCTCTAAATTCTAGCCGTTTTGGATGCACGTTCGGGTATCATGTGGACCATACCATATTTACACCCAAAAAAATTTCTAATAATGCAATCCAACACTACTACCACCTTTTTCTCCCAAGTCCCATCTCAGAATAACTAATAAACAAATATTCTTGGGAATTTTCCTCGCAAAAAATAAAATTCCCGGGAAATTAAATTAGTTATGCTTTCTTTTATTTTTACTTTAGGGAAATACCATGCTTTCTCTATCAGTTCAGTTTCTCTTCTGTTTTAAGAAACGAACCATATCTTGACCTCTCTCTCTCTCTCTCTCTCTAAGCTGTTTTTCTCTCTCATCCACACTGGGCCCCGACGGCGCCATGTTCGTCGACCCTCACTTACCGTCACCGCCGCCGTCGACATCCGATCCCTAGATTCTCCGGCGATGCTTTTCCCGGCCACCTAGGCCTCCCGCCGCCTTATCCGACCGGGATCCAAACAGCTCTCCGCCGTCCGATTCAACTCCGAATTGGTTGGTCCAACTCTTTCTCGATCCATTATTTGCCGCTTTCCATTCGATTTTCTTCTCACGCATCATGTGAAAAGATCTGTTCAGGCTTCTCGAGAAAAATCGCTCGGAAATATGACCAAATTGATTGCCCTAATTCAAAGAAAAGATCTTTTTCTTTGGTAATATATGTATTTAAAGCTGTGTGCCATGTAATTGGTTGGATTGGTTGCTTTCAATCACGGGACGTTCGTATTATGAGGAATTATAGGGATGATTTGATTTGATGGGTAGAGTTGAAAAAAAGAGGAAAGATCGAAACTTGTTTTCCGGTTACCAGGAAAACGACCGGCAATCGAATCGATATATCTGAATACTGCTTTTGCTAACTGTGGGGAAATTTGCATAGGTTATAGTTGGTATACTGAGGGTTTGGTTTTTAATAGCAATAGATACCGATATGTCGAAGAAACAAATACGTCTTTGTTGTAATAAGAACAGGGTTTTCTCAGATTATGTGGTGGAGGAAGAAAAGGAAGAAGAAGAAAGTGGTTCGTTGGAGATGGGGTTAGAAAGGAGTGGTCGTCGAAAGGTTGGATTAAGTGATTGTCTTCTACTACATGGGCTGAATGATGATGTTGCTTTAACTTGTCTTGCTTTGGCTTCTAGATCTGATTATGCTTCCTTGTCTTGCTTGAATATGAGGTTTAATTCACTAATGAAAAGTGGATATTTGTATGATTTGCGGAAGCAGTTGGGGGTTGTGGAGCATTGGGTGTACATGGTTTGTGACCCGAGGGGATGGGAAGCATTTGACACTAGGAGGAATAAATGGATGAGATTACCTAAAATTCCATGTGATGAGTGTTTCAACCATGCAGATAAGGAGTCATTGGCTGTCGGAAGCGAATTGTTGGTTTTTGGCCGTGAGTTATTAGATTTTGCCATTTGGAAGTTCAGTTTGATATGTCAGAAGTGGGTGAAGTGCGAAGGAATGAATCACCCTCGCTGTTTGTTTGGATCAGGAAGTCTAGGTTCAGTTGCTATTATTGCAGGAGGGAGCGACAGGAATGGGAATATTTTGAAATCAGCCGAGCTATATGATTCCAAAACCGGGAAATGGGAAATGTTACCAAACATGCACTCCCCACGTAGATTGTGCTCTGGCTTTTTCATGGACGGAAAATTCTACGTGATTGGTGGAATGACAAGTCCAACTGAATCGTTGACTTGCGGAGAGGAGTACGATCTGATGTCAAGGAAGTGGAGGAAAATAGAGGGTATGTTTCCAAATGTCAGTAGGGCTGCTCAAGCACCTCCCCTTGTGGCGGTTGTTGATAACCAGCTATATGCAGTTGAGTACTCGACAAACATGGTGAAGAAGTACAACAAGGAGAAAAACTCATGGGATGTGTTGGGGAGGCTTCCTGTTAGGGCTGATTCTTCCAATGGGTGGGGGCTGGCTTTTAAAGCATGTGGGAAGGAGCTTCTTGTAGTGGGTGGACAAAGGGGGCCCGAAGGTGAAGCTATCGTGCTGAACTCTTGGTCCCCTAACTCAGGCGTCCGGAATGGCACTTTGGACTGGAAGGTGATTGGTACGAAGGAGCATGTAGGGGTGTTTGTGTACAACTGTGCTGTCATGGGATGTTGAGGATTTTCCTTTCAATAAATTGACTCACGCCTGAAGGATCAGGTATCTTAATCTGACCTGAACTTTGTGTGCTTGCACATTTATCTGATTGACCTGAACTTTAGTTATTGCTGGGGTAGCGTCTCACAAGATGGGAACTTGTTTTTATTCTGTTTAACTTTTCTGTATTGGTGTTCATCACTTCTGTGATCAGTACAGTCCGCTTTCAAGGCTACTGGTTAGAAGTTATGGTGTTTTTATCATTTTGTTTTTTCCAAGTTATGTATGATTTTGGGGCAAACTGCTTCAAGTCAATAATTTGCAAAAGCTGTATTTGTTTGGTGATTCAATGTTATTTGATGGTGCTTCATGCTATGATATTTTTTGCATCAATCGTATTTTCGTTATTAGCAGTGAATCCATTGCTGAATGTCACAACAAAAATGCCATGACTTCTTAGCGACTTAATTTGCCTACTGGTGCTTGGAAATGGAAACTAACCCTTCTGTGACGTCAGATAGTTTTAATTGTTACAGCTTTATCTTGTCCTGGTCCTGTTTATGCTCTAGATATCGCTAAGTCCACAAGGGATTCTTATTTTGGTAGTCAACTAAATTCGTATTCTCTATATTTTTGTAACACACCATTAAAGACAGTAATAAGTGTCACAGAGGATCCTTTGATCTGCCTAGCATTCTTGGGGAGCACACAAAACTATGCACATCCTAGTTTCAAACATGTATCGGAAGTGATAAAGCCTACACAATTACGAGAGCCCCAAAAAAGCCATTCTTGTGCCTTTAAAGATTGGCCTTTTAAAGTCCTCCTCCAGTTAAGGTTGTTCATGAAATTACTGCAATATGAGGAACCAAATTCAAGTTATTCATTGTATAGCTTATGTGGTAGTATTGCCTTGAGTGATCTGGATACGTGAGATGAGAGCTATTCATCGTCTTCAATTGGCTTTTCTGATGGTTTAAAATGGGATCTGTGCATCTCCATTTGCTCTGCTGGGGACTCGTTCGGGCTAAAACTGAGCCTCTTTGCTTAGGAATAATATTTTGATTTCCCTTGGTTGACTAGAGTAAGGCTCTATATTACATAGAGTTTTGAGCAGTTCAATTATGAATGCAGAGTAGCACTAAATAATTTTCCTGGTTCTCCTTCAAATGATGCACTTCCATACTGGCTGAGTAGTTGAAAGGATGCAGTAATCAGTTAGGGTGCAATTGCGTTCAGTGCTTGTTTGATCAAATAAATTGTTTCCTCCTGTGCCTACCGTTATTTTTTTTTCTTTTTTCTTTTTCTGTTGTTGTCATTTGAAAGAGTTAGTATTTAGAAGCTCCATCATGAGGAAGAAAAAAAGGCCAGGTTACTAATTCAATTTTTCATTATTTTAGGTTTCTTAGTACAGACAGCTACAGAGCATGGCAGACGGCACCAACAATAATTAGAAAGCATTGTTTTATCATTCCAATTGGAACTTAGTAATTAATCTAGTTTTCATAAGTATAGGTTGCATTTGGATTGGTAACGAGGACATGATATTCTGTTGTAACAGTTGCTTTCATTCTAGTACCCTTGCTCACTTCACGAAGATTGTTCCTAGTTTTATCACATATTTTTGAGGTGTTATGCTTCTTCATACCTCTTGTATGTTTATCAGTCTTATACAATGAAAAACAAAATAGTAGGTGAAAATGGTGTGGGATAGCCAAACTGTCTTGATAAGCTCATTGATCTGTGTGTGCTTGTCTAATTGTTGTTTAGGAATGTCGTTCACCGAAGCAAATATGAATTTGGTACATTAGTTCTAGTAAATTGTTGTCATGGTAATCGTTCCATGTTCCTGGACCACTATGTCCATCGATAGTGCTCCATACAAGAAAAAGTGGGAACCGATCTCCCAACTTTTCAACCTCCTGAGGTGCTTTTCATTTTCTTTGGAGTGTGGGACCTGAGCATGCCGCCCACCTTATTCGTGATGGCCGGTCAATGGTCATGAGTGGACAAGACCAAAGATGACGTGACAGTCCAGGACCAGTGAACGATTTTCCATGTTCATTTCTGAAGGACTTCACCCAGCCTTTTCATGCAATGTGGAGTTATGCTCCGAATATGAGCAAACTGATTATACCATGAGGTGCTTGATGTGAATTTGTTCCCAGGCCGGGGGTAGTTTTTTAATCTTACTTTGATGCCCATTCTTGGAGAGAAAGTAGGGAGTTCATAATTATTGAGAATCGGTACTAAAAAAAAACACTTTAGGAGAAGTTATGCTGCAGAATATTTGTGTGTGGTGTACCCACCTTGGGGGTTCAAGATTCTTGCCTTCTTTCCCTCTTCCCAATTCCCAACCCCAAGCATCAACCATGTTAAGGACACCTAATTAGGCAACTTGAATATGCACCACGTATCACATGGGGCAAGCACAAGTGATGTCTCTCTGTGATTTGTAGTCTATTGTTATAGCCGTGTTTGATTGGTCGTTCTAATAGTGAAATGATATATTATTCGATTGAGTAATCTCACCGGTGTCTGGAAAAGTTTCCACAGGCCATGCCGTGTCACTGCACACAAACAGTGACACATGATTTTGTTGAGCTGCAATCGAGAGCTCAAGTGTCATCAAGCTAAGCAAGGCATGGCACGACGTGGCATGCCAACGGGCTGGGCAAGGCAAGGCAAGGCACTGGTATTGAAGCCGAATGGCCAAGCACATGACGTGTGGTCATGTCCATGTCACACCAAGGAAGCCCCAAGCATCGTGAGAGTCAATCAAATCTTCTGTGATTGGTTGTCTTAGATAAATGCTTCGGATTCTTTTTATATATTCGAGAAATAATCATACATATATATATATATATGTATGTATGTATGTATGTATACATATATATACATATATTTATAGATGTATATTTGGTGGTAGACTTTATGTAGGAGAAGGTATCAAAGCGTGGGTGTCATGTGGGGATGGGACTGACAGCCCAATCTACCAGAACCTTTCTTTATATGGCAAATCCTTTTGCGTTGTAGCCAGCTCACCCTTACCAGAACAAGTAAAGGTCTCTTTTGATCAAGTACAAGTCATGTTCCTATAACTATTATTATATGCCTTGCAGACCTCCACGTTTATTCATAACCCCTCACATAATGTCCCATTACAATTGTGTCTAAAGCTTCAATTTTGCTGTGTGGTGCACATTGTGCTGTCGGAGGGGGTTTTTTTTTTTTTTTCCCGCTTTTGCGAAAGTGATGCCTAAGTAGATTCTATTTTGCTCTGGTTTTTATTAGCTACTCGTTAGTGAATAGTGGGATTAGTTCTCCAAGAATCAGTCTATGCATAAATGGGTTCAAGCGCCTTGGATTATTAAAAAAAAAAAAAGTAGATTAGACTTTGGATCTCTTTCATTTTATCCAAGTTGTCCCACCATGAGTAGCTCCTAGTTGACTGAATAACATGGAACGTTTGAACGAACAAGTTCACCCGTATGTGTCAAATTCTTTTAGCTTGTTAGTGTTTTTTTTTTTTTTTTCGACAAACAAACTGATCCCATTATAAGACATAAGTTACATATGTCCTAAAGCAGCTCTAGCCCTTACATGAGCTTTAAAAAGTTTTTAAAAAATTGCAATGTTTTTTCTAATTTGGGGTCAGTTTGACACAATCTCAAATCAAGACCAATGGGAGAAAAGACGAGCTATCTTTGTTGCCAAATTTGGCATAAAAAAATGACATCGTCATTAGTTGGCATTAACAAATGCAATAGGTGGACTTCATTTTGCTCAAAAAAATTGTCTAGCTATAGCTTTGACATCCTAAATGGTAATAGTTGACTTGTTGTAACCAACCCTTCACCCTGTTAATCAGGTAGAAAGGGCAAAATGTGGAAGTTGAGAGCTATCCTTCTAGCTCTGGGGGGTGGGGTCCTGTAACGCGTTTGCTCACTACGGGCCCCTGCTTCTGTTTGGTTCTTGGTCCTGAAGGGACAAGTTTTGGTGCATGGCCTAAGATGGTAGTAGTATCTGATCTGTTTCAGACTTTTAGTGCCAGTTTCTTTTTGGTAGCCTGCCGATTCCAGTCTTCCATTTACAGTTTCTGTTACTGACAGTAAGATTGTCACAATATATGGATTGGGTATTTACGAAGGAAATGGGAAAATGAAATGTAGTACCAAACAGAGAGGAAAACGAAGTGGTATGAAAAAGGAAATGGCCTCTCGGCAGTTTGGCGGTTTGCCGAGAACTGCACGCGGAGCATGCAGTTGGTCTCATCCGGCCACATGCTGGATCTAGTTTAACAAACGGTTTCGTCCATTTTGTAGATCTCTTCGAAATGCGCTAGTGTGGTTTAAAATTATGTTAATTGAAGCCCAACTATACGTGAACGGAGGTAAAAAAAAAAAACGAATCAAACTGATGTTCAGTGTGCAATGGATCAGGACCACCAAAATTCAGTTTCGATTTGTTTTTTTTTGTTCCATTCACATACTAACTGGTGTACAATTAACAATGACTTTAAACCAAACTTCTGCACCTTGACGAGATCTACAATACGAACGGAACCAATCATTGAATTAGGTTAGGCAAGTGGCTGGAAAAACCCCAACTGCACCTTGTTTCTTGGCAAGCCTTGTCCAAAAAAAAAAGAAAAAACCTTTTACTTGGAAATTTGGATGTTGGAAGACAGGAAATGTAGATTTCCCATGTTATTTTTGTATGGATAAATTACGGGCCAGTCCAGTAAACTGGCAGCAAGCAATGGAGGCAGGACAAACAAGTTTCACCTACATTCTTTCCCATACGATAATGCCAAAATTGTTTTTATTGATGCCAAAACTCTAGTGCACAGAAGGCTTGTACCATGTGCAGTGTACAAGACTTTTATGCGCTAGAATTTTAGCACCAACAAAAATAATTTTGGCATCATCACTACCCTGAAAACCCTCTTAATTTTGAAGAGAATTAAGAAGAAGTGAAGCTAAAAATCTCGTGTTGGATTTCTATCTCATCTGGTATACGAGTCTTGCAGATGGGTCTTACTTAGGCCCCGGATTTAACATGGCGAGTTCGAACGACGTCCTGAACCAGGTGGCTCCAGACTCCTGAGAAAATACAGGAAATCCTCTGGATCTCGAATTTATCAGACTAATTTCGAGATTATGGCATACCAATGCATTCATCAATTATGAACTTTTAAGTCATATCACACAGAACAAACAAAGGAGGGTGAACAAAATTCTTCTCGTGCCATATTGATGTCTTCGACGGCACAAAGTTCACTGTGTAAACATAGATGCGAATCAACACAGGTTGACATAAGCTGCATTTCAAAACAAGTTACACAACTTCAATATTTGGTTGGTATTGAAGCGTAAAAGACGATGAATCGTTAATGGGTGCTGATTTCTCACCAAGCATAAAAGCAATGAAAGAAGCTTAATCATAAGCACGCATGCCAAATACGTACTTATTGCATAACATAATGATAAAACATAGTAGAAGTTTCCTCCATAGCGTAGAAGTTTCCTCCATAGCCTAGTTGAGGAACATAAAACACACAAGTCCAAAGACTCCAAACATGAAAGAACCAAATACAGTTCAACAGAGGTACATCCAGATCGTATGCCAATCCACTCTACCTCATTTATTCACCCATAGAAGATAATCTTCTGAAAACACAAAACAAAGTTCACCAATCTTACCAAGGGGTGACAGGGATCGGATTAGTTCCCCAACCAGCGATGGACGAAGACACCACTGTTTCTTAGGCCCCTGAAAAGACTCATGCAGTCTCCACACACAGCATTTGCACAATCCGCACCTTGTGAGCAGCGAAGGAAGAGTTCATCAACGCGGCAAATTGCTCCTCTTTCAAATAGCTCAAAAAGAATTTTTAACTCCACTGGTCGAGCATTCATCATAAGGACGACAAAGTCTCCATTTTCAACTGTTCTTTCAAACCAGCTAATAAAATCAAAATCTTCTTCATCAACTGGTGCGCTGAAATACTCATCAGAACTGATTCTGGTAATAATGGCCTTGTCTCCAGCAAGGCCAGGATGATACACAAAGTTGACACCAGGGTTTTTGACATAAGATGATAGGGCAGTAGCATCATGATCAACAACGTAAACGTTGAAAGCTTGAGGTTCAACTGGGTAAAAGGGCTTGAACATGTCAGAAAGGGTAGAGTTCAAAAATTCCCCCGCACCAATATTGATGTAGATCATCCTCTTCCTTGACGTAATATTCATGAACTCAGGTAAATAAGAAAAGTTTGTTGCAATGGGTCCCGAATTTTCGTCTACAAGAGGTTCCATGTGCTTTATAAAGGGCTCATTGTTCGTAACTGACTGGCACTCACTGGGAAGCCGGTAATGCTCAAAGAAAGCAACTTTATCGAATCTTTTCTTGAAAATGACCAAAGTAAAAGTGCTTATACCGCATACGTGAACAACATTGGAACTTCTAAGGAACGATGAAACTGGGGTCGCAGACCTTATCAAACCAGCAGAGTAGAATTTACTAGCACCCACAAGCATGGCACCGGTCCCACCAGGTCGCAAAACGCGCTCGATCTCAAGAACGAGAAGAGCAGGGACGGAAACCCTATCAAGAGCCCTAGAGAACACGAAATCGAAATAATTATCCTTGAAATCGAGCTCGTACACGAACCGCCTCTTCAAAATAGAGAAAAACGGGTGTCTATCAACGCCAATGGCATGATTGAACCCCAATTCTCTTAACGCCAAGACAGAAGAGGACGATCCCTCCCCAACACAAAGAGTTTTTGCACCAAAATCCAACAATTTCTTCTCCATAAGCTCTTTCACAACGCCAATTGTTAGATCCCTTGTGTCATTGTTGCAAGGGGTTGAAAACGACGACCGAGAAAAGGGATTTCCAAATTTGGACGCGGGATTCATAAACCCAGTGAAATTGCCATACGGGTTTGAGCCAATACTCAGTTGGCATCCGTGCAAACCCATCGCAAGCGGCTCCAGTGTCCCAACATCATGGACAATTTGGAAGAACATAACGGTAGCCATAGCCAGTGCGAACAACAGGGCTTTGAGAAACAAGCGCCTGGCTAATGACCCACGTAGGATCTGCCATTTCAGCACCTTGAAATCCATATTTCCCCCCCGCCTACTTTCTACGGAATTCTACGCCGTTCGATTACCGCAAATCTACGAAACGATTTACTCGTAACAATAAGTGGGAATTTGAAGAGAAAAACAACACAATTCTAAGAGGGAAACAAGATTAGCGAGTACAAAACCTGGATGAGGTGTGGTTTCCACCCACGAGGACTCCCATTGATTTTTGAAACCCCAACCAGACCCTCCTCGGAGCTCTCCTCCGCATCGGCTCGAACCAGTCCTGGCCCATCTCCGAACCCCCGGTGTAAACCTCCAAACCGAACTCTACATTCTCCGTTAAAGTTTTGAAACTGGAGGAGATTCTACAAGATCTACAAGTGGGATCCCTACAAGTACGAATGCGCGTATGGGTTTCGTATTGGGAATTAGGGTTTGGATCCGGATGGGGGGTGGGTGAAGTGCAGTTTATGAAGAGTGTGAACTGAGCAGAGTGATGGGGAGTGGGGACTGAAAAGGTTCTTGCTGTCTGCGTCGGCGGGGGACGCGTGTCGTTGATTGACAGGTTAGAAAGTGGCAGTACGAACGGTTCATAAATGTGCTGCTTGGTTCGGTCGGAGATGGGATCCCCTGTCCAAATCCCCTGTCCACTCTTCTCGGCCATTGATGCCGTTGATCTGCGAGATCAAAGGCCAAGAGAGACTCGGACAGGAGCCTGTCCGACTGTCAGTTGGACAAGGGATCCGAGGTGGTTCGGTTGATCCCGTTTTTAACTCCACGAATTTTTATCGCACCCACATTTCTTACAAACCGGAGGTCTGCTCATTTGATGCACGGGATATAAAATATTTGTATTTATTTTCTGTTTTTTGTATTGAACAGACACGTCGCTAATTAATAAAAAAATATCGATTTAAACTTTTTATTGTCTTGTACATCAAACAGATACAATTCTAATTGATAGAAGATTCTAGTATATAATTTAGATTGCTGATTTTGCTACTCTCTTTTTTGTTAACATTGCTTCCCTACAAATATGTTTTTGGTACAAAAATATATTTACAAAAAAGTAACGTTAATAAAAAAGAGAATGGTAAAATCATTTCACATCTTAAAAACATCGTATATGCCTTCAAAGAGTAAAAAGTACTGACATTTCAAATTATCATTTCTTATCTACTACTACTGTACTTAAAATTCAGAAAAAAAACATCGGTATATATACCTTAAAAGACTAAAAAAGTACTGACATTTTAATTTATCATTTCTTAAGATCCTCCTTTTAAAATCTCTGTTCCTATTCAGACCCCTCCCTATATTCTCTCTCCCCCACATTTTTCTATTCTCTCTCCCTCCATGTTTCTCTCTCTCAATTTTTGTAAGGATTAATTATTTATTGCCCCATTTATCTATATATATTTTTCACTTTACCCCTCTTATTATAGAACGCTACAACCTACCCCTTTTATCTTCCAATTCCTAACACATAAGGTTTGCCGTTAGTCTAGGATTAAAAAAATCGTCAAAGGGGCATGTGCATGTCACATGATCTGTAAAATAATAATAATAATAATAATAATAATAATAATAATAAGTGCTCTAATTTTCAATCCGTTTGAATCGGTGCGAAAATCTTATTTCTCTGATTATTTTATTCTAAAGGATCATAATTAATTTTTGGTTCTAGGACTCTCATTAGTTAGTCTTAAGAAATATGGAGTATTTGGTTCTACTACTTTATTTTTTTATAGATCATGTGACATGCACATGTTCCTTTGACGATTTTTTGGATCCCAAACTAATGGCAGGCCTTATGTGTTAGGAATTGGAAGATAAAGGGGGTAGGTTGTAGCGTTCTATAGTAGAAGGGGGTAAAGCGGAAAACGTGTATAGATAAAGGAGGCAACAAGTAATTAACTCTTTTTTTAATTAAAAAACTCAAAAATTCTAGGTATTGGCCTCTAAACATGGGAAATGATTTTGTCACTTCCTTTTTTGTTAACGTATGAGTGACAAAATCAGCAGCCCTAAACATTTGTTTATATTAGTATAGATAGATAAACTCACATACACGTCAGTCCCTAAAAAACACTACACCTTCAATGTGTGTGAGGCCACTACATTTCTTTTTGACGTATTGTGCTTGTAGACAATTTGTTACTTTCGGGTCCGAAGTGTTGAGCCCAAATATGGAATTAGGGGGGGTCTAGTGGTGGCGGCCGCCACGACAAAATTTTTTAAAAATGTAATTATTATATGTGAAAAAATAATTTTATTCTCAACTTATATAGTCTCGCCACTGCTAGTTTTTTTTTCCTTATTTTTTATTATATACTAATGATAAATCTTCTATTTTTTTTTAAGAAATGAGACCCAAAAAATTATTTCAAAACTCAATTCAATGGGCCAAAGTGAAATAATATAAATGATGATGTGTAATTAAAAAAAAAAAACTCCACACTCTAACTCTAAAACAACTTAACCTAAAAAATTAAGAGAATTTAATTATAATGTCACTTCCAAAAAGGAAGTGCAGTTATCAATTTGGAAAATCCATATAGGGATTTGGGGGAGTGCGGTTATCAATTTGAAAAATCCTTATAAGGATTTGGGGAGTTACATTATAAATTTGGGGAGTGGCATTATCGATGCCCAAAATTAAAATTAGTCTTTTTTCTTACTCCATGTGCAAAAACATCATTTACTATAGTTTTTTTTTTATGTTATTTTAATTTTTTGTGGAGCCGATGACTATTAATATTGCAATGCATTTTTTTATTTTTTAAGTATACATTTCGCCACTGTTAGGCTAAAATCCTGGTTCCATCCCTAGTTGAGCCTGTGAGTCATAAGGTCTAGCCTGAGTCACATAAAGCATGAGCATGAGCAAAAATATGTGTTTAGACAATACTCCTATGTTTTATTATTTAAGAAAGAAATGAAAAGCCCATAAAGGAAAGAACACTCACAAATAGGTAGAGAGATTCAAACTTTTGACCTCCTAGTAAGATGCAAATGTTCTAAATATAATACCCTATTAAGAGCTAAAGCGTAAAGAGAAAATTGAGAGTAAATAATAGGTAGAATGGCAATTGGACCCGCCTTGCCCTGAACGGAACAGGGTTTTCACCACCTTTTCGGGCCGGTATCGGGTTAGGGTAAAAATACTAAGACCCAGTCGGGTTCGGTAGGGTTCGGGGTGATAGTACCCCTCACCTTAACCTGCCCCGAAATGTATTTATTTATAAAATTATACTTTTATCCTAATCTAATTTATCATTAATACTTCAATTTTTATATTTTTACCCTAATATTATTAGGAAAATGATATTGGCACTGTAAGGACCCGTAATTTCGGAAATTATTAAAAGATTCATTTGATATTAAAATTGAGGAAAAATTTGAAATTTTATTGAGTTTATTTGAGTTGGGGTTAATGTGATGAAATTGTTTGTAGGAGGGTGCAAGTGTAATATGTGTTTATGGTGGTATATATACGTGTGGGTGTGTGTAGGGGAGTATTTTTACTCCTCACACTCTCTCTACCTCCCGATCTCTCTCGGCTCTCTCTCTCTCTCTCGGCATTCTCTCTCCCTCCCTCTCCAACACTCAAAACTCTAACCATTACTCAAAACCCATAACAAATGACCTTCAATCCTTCATCCATCCTCGTTGTTGAGCTTGGAATTTCGTGGGTCAAGCTCGGGGAAGAAGATTTGGTTGATTTTGAGGTTTTCGGAGTCTAGGGCTTGCTCAAATCGCGTGGGTTTCGATCATTGACTTGAGGTAGGGATTTCTTACTCTCGTTATGAGTTTATATGATGATTATGTGCCTAAATCGTGCTTTAGTTGGTTCAAATTTGAGTTCATGATCGTTCTTGAATTTTCTGTAAAATCGTCTGCTGTTGCATTGGTACCAATACCTACTTTTTGAGGTATTGGTACCTTGGCTCTGATTGCTTACTGGATTCGTTTGGTATCAATACCTAATTTTTGAAGTACCAATACCTTAGTACCAATACCTACTTTTTGAGGTATTGGTACCTTAATTCGGATTGCTCACTGGATTGATTTTGTACCAATACCTACTTTTTGAGGTATTGGTACCTTTGTCTCAGAAAATTGTTCTTGAACTTTATTGATCATTCGTCGATTGTATTGGCTCCCGATCGCCTATAACGCTCTCCAACCACACTCTAATCATCCCTAAGCTTGATTACTCGGGTTCCAATGATTCGATGATCGTTCCAATCCCTTCGATACTTGATAAATGTAATCTTAATACCGTTGTAAATGGAAAATGTATCGTGAGGTTGTTTGGGTGTACCGTAGGCTATGTGAGACATTGTGGAGAGTATAATTGATAGATGTAAGCTTTGTCTAGTGATCCGAATGGTAGCAGAGTAATGCGTGTCCGCATGATTCACGTATCTTTCAAACTCCTTTGGCGCTCGTTCCGTGAGAATTAAGTATTGGTACTAGCGGGTAGCATGCCGTTGAGTTGTGATGGGTTGGTGCGATACGTGGGGTAGTGTGATGTACATAAGGGAATGGTGTAAACTTATTTACTTGTTGATGTTATGCCATGATTGATTGTTTCGGAATGCTTTGGAACTTTATTGACCCATCGATATGTGGAAATAACGAGGTCGTATGACATGTTGTGTGAATGCTGTAGATTGGTTATATTTTGAGCATGAGGTCATATTAAGGATTGTAAAATGGGAAACAAGAAGTAGAATGATACCATAAATATGAAGAAAGCCACGGATCCATCGAATGATGCGATGCCGGAATGTTCCTAATGGATGCACGGGGTCCCAAATGCCCGGACAAGAACGAAATGTTCCTAATGGATGCACGGGGTCCCAAATGCCCGGACAAGAACGAAATGTTCCTAACGGATGCACGGGGTCCCAAATGCCCGAACAAGAATGAAATGTTCCTAATGGATGCACGGGGTCCCAAATGCCCGGACGGAAATGAAAGGTTTCTAGTGGACTCAAAGGGTCCCAATGCCCGAAATCGTTTTGAAAGGGAAAATGGCTAATGCTTGAGAAATACAAGACGGGTCGATTGGGTACTTAAGGATAATTTAATGGTAGGTTCGTATTGTTTTGTTGGAAGATATATTCATTGTCATTAGCATCTTTAGGTTCGTGTACACATTTATTGTTATTTTCATATTACTATTAGTGCGTGATCATCTTATATACTTATAGTTGGGGCAGAATGGGTATTCATACGAGAGTCTAAATCTTTCAATCGCATAGCGATGGACAAGTGACGGTTGAGGACAAGTGGTGGTTTAGTTAGGATGTTTCTAGTTGGTTCCTACCTCTAGTTGATGTTTGAGTTATTGAGGATACTTTATAAAATCCTGATTCCCCTCCTTTGTTGTAAAGCGCTCACTCATGATGAAAGACCTATATCTCTTCTCGAATTTTATTTCATTCATTCACTCTGGATCCATAATTCATTGCATTTTCATATAACTTGTGTATAGAATTTCCTACTGGGCTAGTGTAGCTCAACCTATCATTTTCAGGTACATTGCAGGTCATTGTCATGGAATGCTTGGAGTGCATGCTGCTGTTACCGATTAAAGTTATTTTTTTGAGAATACTTGTGTATCTTTATAAACTAAACTACATGATATTGTATTTTCTATTGTGGAACTCTGTAATTTATTGGGCAAATTTGTGTAATTGGGGACTGAATTACCCTTTTGGGTTATTAATTGTATCTCCGGCGAGAATTTTAAATCATCAAATGTTATTATTATTTATGTTGAAAATCGAGGGCGTGACAGGCACTCTAAAATTTGATGCAGGCACTCCAAAATCAGTGTAATTTCAAAGCCACTTCCATTTGTTTTTTGGAGTGCCTGCATCAATTTTTGGAGTGCCAATATCATTTCCCTATTATTATCATTATACTAAAATCCCCCTTATAATCTTACCTTTATATTTTCACCATTATACTAAACCAACACTTATTTATATTATTTTCTTTTATTTTGCTTTTAGATTAGTAAATTTTTTTAATTTTTTACAGAGCGGAGTGGGTAAATCTATTTTCCGATTGGGGCGGGAGCGGAGTACCCGGTCGGGGCAGGTACTAATTTTCAGGTCGGGATCGGAATATGCAAAAACCCGCCCCGTTGCCATTCCTAAGTATAGGTGAGTTTGAGGGGAACGCTAGTGGGCTACCTTAGGTTTGGGCCGGTAAACCGAATTTGGGCCCGGCCCGCTAGCTTCTCGTCCGGCTTAATACGCTGGGAAAGCCCACAGCGAGAGAGCAGAAGAGATCGCAGTAATGAACGTTATTCCGACCAGAATCGCGGGGAGATTCTCTCTCGTCAACGCCACTCCACCTTCCTCCCCAGGTTCTCTTTCTACGTAATCGTCAGTCTCTCTCTCTCTCTCTCTCTCTCTACAATCCCTTCCCCCTCTCTCTTTCTCT
>BPLS01000304.1:544450-604915 GCA_019656275.1 Rhododendron kiyosumense
CTCTCATGCTCTGCGTTGTGTTTAGTTGCGTTGAAGTTTGGGTTTGCACACTTGCGGCAGCGGAGTAGGAGATTTGGAGTGGGGTTTCCGAAGATGATGGCTGGGAGTTTGGAGAAATGTGTTGTATGCTCGGAAACTAGTACCACTAATTCGGGCGTGATTCGGCCCGCTACGGAAGCTAATTCGGAAGAGGCAGTTGGAGCTGTGAAAGCTGGGAAGGTCATTGCAGTTCCCACGGACACACTATACGGCTTCGCTTGTGATGCTTGGTATTCCCCCCCAACTCTTCATTCTTCAAATTCTCCCTACATCTTGATAGTATTTGTGGTGATCTATGTAAGTCTTCAGAATTGGTACCAAAAGAAAGTTATATAGAACTTTCAGATCCTCAAATAGTCATTTGCTTTTGTGCTACATATAATGTGCTTACTGTGGAAAATATTGAGTTGTTTGGCAAAGGAATCGTCAATAGTTGGTGAGCCAGTACTCTTTAGAAAAAGGCTGACTTGAGTAACTGGTCTGAGTAAGGGTGATAGACCAATCCTATCATCACTATGAGGTGAGGAAGACATAAATGTGAAGCCTGTCAAGTTACGCCTTCGGAGCTTTTGGGAATAAGAGTCCTACGTTTGGGCACATTCTTTCTTTTTTTGTCGAGAGGGTTTGCCTTGAAATAGTTGCCTTCCTCCTTTGTGCCGCCCCAAACGCTTGACTTTATGTATGGACTCCACGCGAGCATACGACAGTTACAGGTACTTGGGCGGCGCTCCTTTGATTAATTTCAATACCACTTCTTTAACATAACAGGAACTGCAAACAACTTCTTGAAGCTGGTTCTTCCTACTAAGACCGTCCTAGAGGAGAGATGATAGGAGGTAAATTGATAGAGTGAGGGTGGAGCTAGAAATTTGAGACGATCTTTAGAAGTTTACGTCTCTTTAGAAGTTTATTGCTTGGAGATAGGTTGGTAGGGTTGATTTGTTAAAATTGCTTGTTACAACTTAGCCTTCTTGAAGTACCTTGGATTTAGGGTGCATTGGAAGGGAGGGAGAAATCATAGACCTTTGGAGGATTTCAAGGACCGGAGTGTAGATTCAGTTGCTTATATTTTTTATTCCCTTGCTTCTTGGGCCTTGAGCACAGAGAATCCATCTCCTGAGATTTTTTGCCTGCCGTTAACGTGGAATAGTTTGCCTTGTCTAACTTATCAGACGTCCCGTTCCCTGATGTTTTTCTTGTGGTATTATCTTCACCAGTCACCAAAGCCATCGCTGGATTGCAGATTGTCGTATTCTTGCTAATGGTTATTTATGTAACTAGAAACCCATGTTATATTAGTTCCAAGAAACACATGATCATTATCAGAACTGTGAATAACTTTTTTTCTTTTTCCTGTGCTTCTCCTATCAACTCTGAGCTGTTTGTTAACCTTCTCTTCATGTAAAGCCTTATCTTTCAACTTATGGCTAATTTGAAGGGAGACCATCCTGTTTACTGGTGTCTTTAGTCCTCAGTATTAGGGATGAAGAAGAAATATACTCCAATAACCAACTATGCCACCTGCTAATCGCCCTTTTCTGAATCAAAGGTTGATTGTTGCATTCTATGTTATATTTACGGAAATGATTGGTACACACCCCATTTACCATATGTAGAGCCCACATGTATGTGAGGGGGGTTGTGATTGGATCTGTACAAATGTGGAGTGTATATAGCATTCCTTGAATATTTAACCCTCTTTTAGTCAGTTTGTCATGGGGTGCTTATGCTATCTTCCATTCTTGATCCGTACTTCTTCACTTCAATCCACTGTTAGCACATTCATATAAGTGTGGAAAATGTTGCAGCTCGATGGAAGCAGTTAGTAGGATTTACGAGATCAAAGGGCGTAAACATACAAGTCCTCTCGCAATTTGTGTTGGGGAGGTATCAGACATAAATCGGTTTGCTATAACGGATCATTTGCCTCACGGATTGCTTCACTGTCTTCTTCCCGGACCAGTAACTGTGGTGCTTAGGCGAGGTTTGTAATCAACCACTGTGTCTAACATGTAAATGAGAATATATCTGTTTACTAGTTTAGATGATGAACTAGACCTGCAAGCTAGAGTACTAGACAGTATCTTATCTTTTGTTCATTGGCTGAAATCCTGAAATGGTATTATGGTAGTTATGGAGGAAAGCTAAACCTCTCCTTTCTAATCTTTCTATAAAAGTAAGTGCAGTAAGTTATGCTATCGACTTTCAACATTGATCTCTAGATTCGGTTGACTAGTGGTCAGCTGTCCTGATTTACAAAGCTCGTTGATTTTCAAGAAAATAAGTGGATGTTTTGCAGGGGAGGCAAGTATGCTAGAGAAGTCTTTAAACCCTGGATTGGATAGTATTGGAGTTCGAGTACCTGATTGTAACTTTATAAGGACCATTGCACGTGGTTCTGGAAGTGCTCTGGCCCTTACCAGTGCAAACTTAAGTGGGAAGCCTAGTAGTGTATGCATTAAAGATTTTGAAAACCTCTGGGAACACTGTGCATATGTTTATGATGGTGGTGTACTTCCATCAGGGCGTGCAGGATCAACAGTGGTGGAACTTATCGAGCCGGGAAAGTACAAGATTCTTAGAGAGGGGAGGTAAAGAGTTTGATAGCCTTTTCATTAATAGCTCTGGTGAAAAGGATTGTATCTATTTTAGATAAGTGTTATCGACTGTTCAATTTTAGTTCTCTCCCACTCCCCTTGAGAGAGGCTGAAGCACCAAAGGAGAGTGTTAGAAGCTAAAAGCAAAGTACGAATATCATTCCTTTAATATGCACCTTTCTAATTTTGGAATACACACCTTTCTAGTTTGGTGCATAATGGATATACAGAGAACAAATGCAAGAAGATTGGATTTGGGTTACCTGTCTCTTGGATATTTAGTGTTGTACTTTTCATCATCCTTTTGGTTTTAGAGGGCTATATAATAATAGCAAGACAAATAGAAAAGCAAAAAATGGAAGAGAAAGAAGAAACTTCAGGGGAGTATTGTGGATCCTCGTTTAACGGTCCTATGTTTGTATTTTATTTATTCATCTTATTACGATAATTGGTTGTGCTAAAGTAACGAAATGGGCATGCCGCATTATGAACTTCCCACCAGTAACCTACGATAAAAATGGGCCTTAACAGCCTTATTCTATTGTAACTTTGATAAACTGAAAGTGAAACCATGGTGGTGTAGCCGTGTAGATTGATAGTCTATATCTCTAGAAAAAGAAAAGACCCGGCTTTTCTCTTTATTTCAGAATTGAGGTTATCTACCCGAATAACTAGTTTCCTCATGGAAGAAAAGATCTATACCATCGAGGATCTTCTAATCATCATAAAGGATACTCACAGTTCGAAGTGGAGGAGATTTGTACAATCAAAAGAGTTGGCATATATAGATTTAATCGAGATCTATACAACCGTACACTATTTTCTTCATTGTTAAAGACAAATAGTCTCCGGGTGAATATGAAGTGCATGGATACAGGTTATGTCTTTGGAATGAAAGAGAATTTCGAATCCGCTTTATATGCGAACAAAAAAGCTATAAGTTGGGTCAAGTATTCGATTGACTTTTTGATATGATTGCTATGCTTAGTGTGTAACTCGTTGGTTTTTTTAGGCTTAGGATTCAAAAAAGATTCCCCATAGTATGATGCCACCATTTGTTGCTTTATTTGAGATCTTAACTTCAGCAGGAAAGGATTTGAGTTTTAAGTCGCTTTCTTAGAACCATCAAAATTTAATTCTACTTGAGCTTCAATCTCTTCGAGTCTTGTTAGATTCCAGTACTTAAATAACTTGTTATGTCCATATCTCCTGGGTAAGTTCCTCTTGTTTATGTGTTCGGAGAGAAATAAGGGTGAAACTAGTGTGATGAATTGTTATTTTATTTTTCATGCAGTGCAAAGGAAGAGACCGTTGCAATTCTTGAGAGGCACTCTCTACTCGAAAATGTTGGAATGACTTCATAGCAAAGACAACACGCGACTTATACCCTGAGGGGCAGTCAGATTTTTTTATACTTTCCAAGGACTTGTCTTGAGCAATGCTTAAGGTGCTTGAAGTTTGTTGGATCCTGGAAATTGTAGAAGTAATTCTTTTTGGACTTAATGGCGGCTGCTCTTGGTGAATCCAAAACCCCTTTTTTCTCTTGGTGAATCTATTTTCATGGTCCTTTCAATTGAGATTCACAAACAGTTAGTATTTATTTTGATGAGTCTTGTTACACTTTCGCTCATCAAAGATGATGGAAAGAATGTTGTGAATTGTGGCTCTGGGTGGATATTGACTTGTCTCGTATTACTTCTTTTTTATCGCGAGTATTATCTCTATTCTTATGGCATCTCTGCTGCCCCAGTAAATTGGTGAGTAACTCTGCTACCCGTGAGTCACCTTGAGTTGTGTGCTAACCTTCTTTCCCTTCTTTGGAGTGGAGGTAATAATTAGAGGGGAGAATTATGTGAGGAGCAGTGGAGGGAGAGGGTGGAACCTTATATAGCCCATTGCCTTTCAAAAAAGACGAGAGGGAGGTCAGATCTCCAGGGTGATACGAGGAGGTGAGACAACAAATAGGCATGGGTTTCTTTCTCTCTTTGCCTTTCACATGTAATTTAGGGTGCATCCATCAGGTGTTTGTCTTTGTTCGCCTTTTGGTTCGGTTGGTGCGTTACTCAGTGTGTTGGTGTTGTGTGCTGGACTTGTTTTGTTTTGTTGCTTCTATTACTGCTGTTTTAATTTATTTTCAGCCTATCCAATGGGTGATGTCCTTGGAATGAGCAGTTTGTGTGCTGGTATTCTCTCTCTTTTACCTAGCCAAAGGGGGTTGTCCTTTGGAATGCTTCCTTGCTGGTATTTTCTCTGTGTGCCCGTTTTGTTTGGAGTCACACAGGGGTGGTAGTTGAGGATCTCATTTCTGTGAATTAGTTTGATGATACAAGCTGTTCAAAATGTTAAACTCAACCATTCACAGGTTGGCCATATGGACTTTGTACTCATCCAGTGTTCACAAATCTCATTGAAGTTTGGCTCCAGCTCATTGCATGAAGCAACTCAATGTAGTACCTATCCCGTTGTAGTTAGGTACTCGTATCACGTACCACTGTCGTGTTTTGCTATGGTGTTTTCTCACTCTCTCGCTAGATAAGTTGGAAACATTTCACTTTCTCACTAGATAAGTTGGAAACATTTGGATTTATTTACGTCTCTTCCTATGTGTAGCCACTTGGCATGGCTATTATTGTATGTTTTTCCCTTTTGCTCCTAGCCCCTATATATGTCTCTTATAAGCTGTACATTCGGTTAGTCCTTTTTTTATTTCAAGTTGAGTTACCAAAAAAAAAAGAATGACGGACACAACTTTGGCAACTTCTTGTGGGATTATTGAAATTCCTTTTCTGAACTTGTTAAGCTATTTCGCTCTGGAATTGATTCTGGTTGGGAAAGTACTAGTTTTCTCTCATTATGTAATTGTATCAAAGATAAACCGGAGCAATATTTTCAATACCTAAGAACCAGAATTTGGGTAGCCAAGGAACCAATTTTTTCGTGGAGTACTTTCCTGTATGAAATGAAATCACGAACAACATTCAAATATTTCGGTAACAGCATGGAATAATATAATTTGTAGCATATGCTACCATTTATTCAGAAACGGATATCATTTTTTCAATTGATAATTGTTGACGATCAAGTTTTCAAGACACTCATTTTGTGTAGAGTTACTTGCTGGTATTTATGTTGTTTATTTTCATATATTTTTTGTTCTAGGCATTTTTTCATCTACCCTAGGAAATTCTTTCTCATGCCACCAAAAAAAGAACATCGAATAATAGAACAAGAAGCTTTTCTTAAATCACTCACGAGCCCAACCTAAGCATGTACTCCGTACAAGATTGTGTTGGGTACTGAGGACGAGGATGACTGAAGATCAAAACCTATGTGCTATAATCAAATGCCAAGCAAAATCCTTAATTTGCTTCCAAATCGGATATTAATTGTTCTAATTTGTTCAATTTTTCATTCAGAGTTTTGAACCTTAAACTTTGAAAGAATCTTGAAGAAAAGTTAGACAGTGCTTTATATTTCCTTGATCTCAACTGTAGATGTCGTAGGGCTTGTTGAGAAAAGTAGGAGTACATTTTTAGGAAATGATTTTGCCACTCCTCTGCAAGTGTAGGAGAGTAGCGTTAACAAAAAAGAAAGTGGCAAAATCAACAGCCATATTTTAAAGTAATTATCTTGATCAGATATCGATAGATATCTAAACAGTTTGTATTTTTAAATAATCTTTGCCTTTTGGTACATATCGATATGTGATTAAGGTTATTTTTTTAATATATACTTTTCTCAACAAGCCCTATGACATCTTCGGTTCCGATCAAGGAAATACGGAGCACATAATTATCTAATTTTTATGAGAATTGATTTTGCTACTCCCCTTTTTGTTATTGCCACTCTATTTCTCTAACAAAACAAATCATCTAATAAAGACACAAAGGGAAGCGACATTAATGAAAAGGGAGAGTGACAAAATCACTTCCCATTTTTATTTAAGATTCTTTCAGAGTTTAGGATTCTGAATTTTGAATGAAAAATTGAACAAATTAGAGCAATTACTTACAAATATCCAATTGGGTTGATTTTTCAAGACCGCTCTATTAATTATTTTACAATCATCAAACAGTTCGAATTATTTGTGCTAGACCGAGGAATGGGCCTCACAGAACCATTTGTGTCCTAGACGAGTCTGGTGGTGTTCCGGTTTCTTAAAAAAGAACTTTTTAGAAAAGGAAGGTAATTTCAAGCTCAAAAATCATATGTTTACGCAAATAATTTTTCTACCAATATGGATCTTATTTGATAGATTTCATTGAGATCTTTTATACGGTGCAAAAAAAATCAAAAAATTATTTTTTATTTTCATTATATTTAAGTTTGAAAATTAAAGAAAAAGAACTGTTTAAAAAAGAAGGGTTGGTGGAACACCCCCTCTACCGACCAAGTGGAATTTAACACTCTTCGGTTGCCCCAAAACGACGGCGTTTAGGTGCTGAGCGAGAAGTGCCCACAACCCGCCGTCCCGTTCTGCGCAGCTACTGTGAAATATTTTTAAACCCCAGAGAGAGAGAGAGCCCTGAAGGTTGAAGATAGAAGAGGTGAACTCTTTTTAAACCCCAGGGAGAGAGAGAGAGAACCCAGAAGGATGAAGATAGAAGAGGTACAATCGCAAACAAAGAAGCAGAGGATAGCTACTCACACTCACATCAAAGGCCTCGGTCTTGAGGTATATCTTCTTCTTCTTCTTCTTCTTCGTCGTCGTCCTTTGTACAACACACACATACACACAGAAAACAGGCCAAACGCAATAAAAATTCGATGTTTTTGTATTCCCAGCTCCGTTTTCCTTTTGTTTTAGAATCTCTGGCCTTTCATCTCCTTTGCCGCCTTCAAATTTGATTTTTTATCCAGGGTTTAGGGTTTTAGGGTTACCTTGTTTGGTTGGCATGTAATCCTGACTTTAGGGCTTTACGGTCTTATGTCTCCGTTAGTCGAACAGTTTTGTCTTTTTCGGAAACCCTTTTGACCAGCCACTGGCCGGACATGATTTTCTTGCTGTTTTATGTAGAGAGGCTAACAATTATGTTTCTGATGGATTCTTTAAATTTTTTTGAACTAGGCGAATGGAAAGGCGACACGTTTGGCTGCTGGCTTTGTGGGTCAGGCTGCAGCTAGAGAAGCTTCAGGGCTTGTGGTTGATATGATACGCCAAAAGAAGATGGCCGGAAGGGCACTTCTACTTGCCGGGCCTCCTGGCACCGGGAAGACGGCCCTTGCTCTTGGCATAGCCCAGGAGCTTGGTAGCAAGGTACTTGTTAGGCATTCTCACATTACTCATATTGTTGTTGCTGTTGTTGATGGTTTTCTATTCTTTCCTAAGTTGATATTCTTAACTCACCAAGTTAGTGTTTGGTGTGCTGAACTGATTTGGAATGAGCAGAATGGTCATGCTTGGTCTCCTCACGGAATTTTCATTCACCTAAATTGGTGAAGGATGTTCTATATGTCATATCAATTTTGTAATTTTTACCCGGAGCAAACGCTGGAATGAGCATTCCAAGGGAAATGATATCTTGAATGGATGTCTATCTTTTTCCTCATAAGCAGTCATTCAGCACTTATGTTTTTCCCCGTTCATTATGACTTGTAGGTCCCTTTCTGCCCAATGGTTGGGTCAGAAGTGTATTCCTCTGAAGTGAAAAAAACTGAGGTTTTAATGGAACATTTCCGACGCGCAATTGGTCTACGCATCAAGGAAAATAAGGAAGTTTATGAAGGAGAGGCAAGTTACCCCATCTCTATTTTTCGTCAGTGTTTATTTTATTGAGGTAGCTTACGACAACTTTGCATTCCAATGTCAAAATAATGTTGGTTTCACTTCCTGAATAGGTAACTGAGCTATCCCCAGAAGAAACAGAGAGCGTGACAGGTGGATATGGTAAAAGCATAAGCCATGTAATTATTGGGTTAAAAACTGTCAGGGGAACCAAGCAACTGAAGTTGGATCCTACTATATATGATGCGTTGGTTAAGGAAAAGGTTAGACCGTTGGGATATGTTTGTTTTTCTGTCTTTGGCCTTGAAGAACAAATCCTTATGTATGTGAAGATGGAATTGGTATTGTTGCTACGTGCATTGTCCATGAGCCCTTGAGGATAAAGGGTTAAGTTTAATCACTTCTATTCCATCCATGGAATGATATAATTGATTGCTACTTGATCAACCTTTTTCTTTTTTTGAAAAAAATTAAGATACGACTTACAGGTAGCTGTTTCCTTCCGGTTGCCCTTACAGGTAGCTGTTGGGGACGTTATATACATTGAAGCCAATAGTGGTGCAGTTAAAAGGGTTGGTAGGAGTGATGCTTTTGCCACAGAGTTTGATCTTGAGGCAGAAGAGTATGTCCCACTTCCCAAAGGAGAGGTTCACAAAAAGAAAGAGATCGTTCAGGTGCGTTTGATGAACTCTTGAAAACTTCATATGTAATGTCATTACGCTGATGATGGTTGCTGTCCCCTAACATTGTATTGAGACATCTTGTGTTTAATTGTTTTGAGTTTTATACTGGCATCGTTGTTTCTCTAGCAATTACTTAATTTGTTTTGCAAGCTAACAAATGACGCAACAATGCAAGCAATATTGTGCTAATCTCTGAAGTACTTATCCTACCCAAGAACGGCATCAGTTTTGTAAACCATATTTCTTTACTGATGAGGGGTAGAGATGCATATGCACTGAGTTAATCCCTGAGAACTTTGTTTGTGAATGGGTTTGGGCTCTTTGGGGCGCATGGGGAGTCTTGTAGTTATGCAATTGAAAGCAATAAAGCAACGTTTAGCTTAAGTTTTGAATTATGTATTTACTGTTTAAGTATGCGGAGTATAAGGCACATCAATGCTGCACATGGTGCCTTTTAGTTATATGGGTCAATTAGCATGGATTTAGGGGCCATAGTCTTGGCTTCTGGTTCAAGATGCCAAAATGATTAATGGGGTAATTTTTTTGCTAAGTTGCTTGAAACTTCCAATCGGAGCAGTTTACCAGTATTGTTGTGTCTGGTTGATCTGAGCTTCTGACAGATGGATTTTATTTTACTATGATGTATCTCTCTTGATAAGTTTCATCCCCGTAAGAACATAGAGATTTTGTGGTGGGAATATTTGGCATGACTAATGGCTTCCATTGTCTATAATGTCTTTTCTATTTGCTTATCAGGATGTTACGCTCCACGATCTGGATGCTGCAAATGCACGGCCTCAAGGTGGACAGGATATATTATCCCTAATGGGTCAGATGATGAAGCCCAGAAAAACGGAAATTACTGACAAGCTACGACAAGAAATTAACAAGGTATTTACTTTTCTCCTCCTATTTCTCATATGACATATCTATGATCAGAACAATGGATATATATTTTGAATCCTAATAAAATCCACTTGAAGAGTTTTGTTGATTACAGGTTGACAACTGTTATATTTACCTGGAAAGTTTTGTTGATTAGGTTGTGAACCGTTATATCGATGAAGGGGTGGCGGAGCTTGTCCCTGGTGTCTTATTTATTGACGAGGTTCTGTTTCTCATTAAAGAACTAAGTCCTTTTCATATTTTGTATGTACACATTGCTGCTATACACCCATGCCTATTTGATTTTCTCAACACCATTCACAGGTACACATGCTGGATATGGAGTGCTTTTCGTACTTGAATCGTGCTTTAGAAAGCTCTCTATCACCGATAGTCATCTTCGCCACAAATAGAGGAATATGTAATGTTAGGTATGAATCTCTACTTGTGCAAGCCTGCGAATTTCCGCAAATGTGTGTGAATTGTAATCATTCTGCTGATGAATTTCTTGAGTTGTGTAACTTTTGGATCTATCTGTGACTTTTGATTCTTGAGATGTTTTGTCTTTTTAAGAGGTACGACATGCTGCCCGGGCATTGTCTTTCACTAGATGTGGTGCTCCTGTGCCTTAAATACTTTATTTCTGTTCATCATTGTTTTTACAGAGGAACCGATATGACTAGTCCTCATGGCATACCGGTTGACTTGCTAGACCGGCTGGTAATTATTCGGACAGAAACTTATGGTCCAGCTGAAATGATACAGGTTAAGGCCTTATTTTACTGTAATTTTTCTGTCGTATCTATACCCCATTTCAATGCCCATACTACCTAAGACTTCCCCTTGATAAATGTGCTACTTTTCCTTGATGGTTGGCCAGATTTTGGCCATTCGTGCACAAGTGGAGGAACTGGTTGTGGACGAAGAGAGTTTGGCTTATCTTGGAGAGATTGGACAACAAGCATCCCTGAGGTTCTCTTTATGTTTGAGTTTTTTCTTTATTTTGGTCTAGCACTCTCCAGTTCAAGGATACTTAGATCCAACCTTGCTGTTTTCACAGGCATGCGGTTCAGCTTTTATCACCTGCTAGTATTGTGGCTAAAATGAATGGTAGAGACGGCATTTGCAAGGTACTTGTGAACTTTAACTGTGTATGCACTTTAGATTGGTTATGAGGATGTTGGGTTCTCTTATAAGTGTTTCTGTTTGTACAATCTGCAGGCGGATCTTGAGGAAGTGGGTGCTCTTTATCTGGATGCCAAGTCTTCAGCAAGACTTCTTCAAGAGCAGCAGGATAGATACATCACATGATCAACTGTAACGTAAGTGCCTGGTTCATCTTGGAAAGAGTGGCTTGCGCTTGTATTTTAACTGACAAGAGTGGCGTTGAAATGGCAGTTGGAGATTCAATTGAAAAAGTAATCGAGGTTGGGCCTTGGGGCTCTGAATTCTGGATGTTACTTTGTTGATTAGTAACATGATTTGTTTAGATGCTGTTCGAGAGATTGTAGTATGAACATTTGAGTGCATTTTGTGCATGAGTAGTATGTTTTGGTCGGGTGAGTATCACAAGGGATTGGAAATGGCTGGTTGGTTTTATGTGGAAAGGAGAATGAAATGATTCCAGGGGATTTTGACGGTGAAATATTGAAACTGTTTCTTTGCATTTTGAAGGTGAAATATGAATACGGATTCTCTCATGTGACATGTTGTGTGGATCCTCGTATGTGATGTAAAATGAGACTTAGCACAGTTTCAATCCTCATTTTGTAGGGTCTCAATGTGTGTCATCATCCGTGAACATCATGCTCTATGGCCCATAAGATTGGATCAAGTTCTTACCGATGTTCATGCAACCCATAAACACATGGGTGATAAACACATCTAGACTCACAAAACGGAAGGATTAGATCATCAGGTAAGACAGTGGTGAGCAATGTTATTAATCCCGTATCGTACCGTACGGTACGTACCGGATTTGAGGAAAACCGGTACCCTAACCTCCCAATACCGTTCCGGACCAAATACCGGTCGGTACCGCCCGGTACCGGTCATCTCGGAAAATACCGGCCGGTACCGGCGTACCGGAAATTCCGGCCGAGATTTTGCAGTTTTTTTTTTTCTTTCCCTGTCATGGTTTTTTTTTTTCTGTCATGTTTTTTTTTCTTTTTTGTCATGTTATCATTTTCTGGTAAAAAAAAACAAGTTTCATAATTTTTTTCGGGTTAAATAAAAAATGTTTTTCAGAATTTTAACAAAACGTGAGCTTAAAAATAGTACATGCGTGAGGCTCAATTGGTTTCCGGATCAATTTTTCCTAATTGTCTTTGGCCACGGCCTATTTTCCTGAGCGCGCGAAACTTCTCTTTAGGTCCTTATTCACAAGTCCACTAGTGTGCAACATCATTAAGATGGAAAAGAGTTTTGTAACTAGGCAATATGGTACAAAAGGCAAACACATAGGTATTTTATGATGAATTGCGTGGTATGGAAATTTTTTTTGAATTATAATTATATATATTGTAGTTGCGGTAAATCCGAAACGGTATCCGGTATTTGTCCTGTACCGATACGTATCGTACCAGTAGAAAAACCGGTACCTTGACCGGTACGGTATTCAGAACTATGGTGGTGAGTCTTGTTTTATGTCACATGGGACTATGTTTGATTCGGCATGTCATACTCCTGTGTAAGATATAGTAGGACATTATTTGCCGCATTAGATGAAGTTTGTGAATCATGAGTCCTCACATGTTCAACGAGGAAATTGAACAAAACAATGTGAAAGCGAGATTTCAAGAATCAGCATGCGCCCAAGGATTCGGAAATTCATTACCGCATCTGCCTAGCATTGTGTATTTTTGGAAAATTTTCAAAATGGCACCCGAACTTTCGCTCCAATGTCACGAAAACACTACACTTTATTTCAATTAAACACATGGACTTTCAAAATCTCCAAATTAAGACACTTGTCATTAGCATCCATCCATTTTTTCACAAATTTGATGATGTGGCACATTTAAGGCGTTAAATGGGTCCACTTGATATGTTAGGAAGTGAAAGCATTCCAGACAATCACATGTTAGGTGTTAAATGAGTAGTGTTGGGTTGTGATTTTGTGAAATGCTTTCACTTCGTAACATGTCAAGTGGGCCTATTTAACATCTGAAATGTGTCACATCAGTAGATTTGTGAAGGAAATGGATGGAAGCTAACAGTTTGTGTCTTAATTTGGAAATTTTGGAAGTGCAGATGTTTAATTGAAAAAAAATGAAATTTAGGTGTTTCTGTGACGTTAAAAGCAAAAGTGACCTAGTGGATAAATTAGGAATACGGAAACAAAAACAGCAATTGGGCCAGAGAATTCAATTGCATTATAAAGTCGTAATTGAACAAATAAAGCAACAATTGCTTTATTCGAATTGACGTAACATGAAACCTATTAGTTTGAAAGCGCCATGGAGACCAACAAAAGTCCACAGACCACCTAGCTTTTTTGTTCGCATATAAAGCGGATTCGAAATTCTCTTTCATTCCACCTGTATCCATGCGCTTCATATTCGTCCGGAGACTGTCTGTCTTTAACAATGAAGAAAATAGGATACGGTTGTATAAATCTCGATTAAATCTATATATGCCAACTCTTCTGATTAGACAAATCTCCTCCACTTCAAACTGTGGTGTATCTATCTAGCATTGTTGGTATGATTTCACGATGCTCTTATGCAATTGCCCTCTAGGCGTCTACGCATGTAAAACCAGTGTGTTTCTTGTTCCCTAGAATTTTGTAAGTCAGTGACCATAAAAACTTAACTTTTAGAAAATTACCTCTAAGGATAGAAAAGTGCATGTTAATTTCCATTAAGGATAAATTCAGTTTTTATTTATCTCTAAGGACGATCACATTATGAAGATTGTCTTTTTACCATTTAATAAATACAATTTCATACTTTATTAGTATTATTTTCCTAATATAGGGTAGAGTAGTCTAGCTAGGATTTAGGCAGTTTTATAAGATTTTAGGGTACACTTTCCTATTATAGGGATAGGGGTGATTTTGAAAAATATTCTAGAAATACTTAACGGTGCATTTCGTTTTTTTCTTGACCTACATGTAAAACCCCAAAAACTTTTGGCAAACGTTTTTCCGTACAGGTATACAACTTTTGCAAAAAAAAGAAGAAGAAATTAGAAATATGAAAAAAATAGAAGGTTCCAATTAAATGGGATTTGGCAAATAGTAATACAACACCCAAAACAGAAAAATCTTCTACTTTTGAGCAATTACCCCTTTGGCCAAACTTTTCTTGGACTTTCCAACATTTTTTTTTTCCGGTTGTTTTTTTCTTAATCGTAGTAGGTTTTGGTCAAATTTTAACATTATATTTTTTGTCTGGATGAAAAGAATTGAAAAGGTATAAAAAGACAACGTTAAAAAAATTCATATAAAAAAGGCCCAAGATAGAGTGTGACCCTAAGTTAAAACCTCAAGTTCGCAGTCCTTTTCTTTCACTTGAAAGGGAAGAGAAGAGACACACCACGAGGAAACACAACACATAAAAGTAGGCAAGTGCCGCTAAAACATTGTTTAAATGTTAGCCAGAACAACGTGATAATTGCATAACTTCATCCCCATTTGGTAGGGTGCCTATCTGAGGATTATATGTTGACACTTCATATTTCATAGGGTTTTTTTGTTTGGTGAAAGTGCAAAAAATTTATAGATATTTTAATAGTTTACAAGAAAGGACAACCATAATTTAAAGCTACAATGATGGTAGAAATGTAGCACCAGCTCTAATACAACAAGGCTAAACTCGTGTAGTTGTTAGGTGAACAAAAGTTGTCACAATGGGCCTAGTTGATGTCTTTGCGCTCAACTTTGGTAATCCTACAAAAAAGGTAGCTTTGAATTCCTTGACCAAACTTGTGCAACAAAACTCTATCAATACAGTGGCACTCAGTCCGCCCTCCTATTTGCATTACAACATTTAAACAGCCAATAAAAATATATGCAACAATGTAATTATGATATCATGACCAAGTGAGGAGAATTTCTACGAGTTCCGTTTGCAAAGGACTAGAGCTGTAGCGTAAGGCCGAATAAAACCGAGAGTCAGAGCCATTCGGAAAACTATTATAGAAACCTAAACTGCTCTGGGGAAGGCCTTCTTTTCATGCCCCATCCACACAAAGATTTATAGGGTTTTCTTAGGTAACGATATTATTTAGGTTTTTGTCCCAACAAATTCTTATAGGACGCATTGGATTATATATATAAGGTGATCACATAATCGATGTTTGGTTAAAGCATTTACGATTCGAATGAGGTCTGATGTACTTAATGTGTGTTTTTCCGTTTTGTATTTTGCTTTGTTTCCTTGAATTTAAGTCAAGTGCTTGGGTGGTAGATTATGGATTGTGCTTCTTCTTTCTGCCACAATTTTCGCTTGGGAGCTCCATTATGAGAATGATTCTCCCACAATCTATTACTCCATGAAAACTACAATTTAAAGACACAATATGAGGAGGAGCTTTTCATTATCCATTTTGGCTTATCAAATTATGGTAGGGATAAAAGGACGAAACTATCCCTTTCTTTTTTCAAAAAATATTTATTACTATATATTAAAGTTATTTAGTACTATTTATTAATAAAGTTTTTTATTAATAATTTTTGTTTATCAATAATTTTTATCCCAGTATAAAATTATTTAGTACTCACTTCATCTCAAATTGCTTATTCCTTTTGGGAAATCCAACTTATTAAGTACAATACAATAATACAATTGCCTTATACTTGACTTTTCTATATTGCCCATTCTTTACAGTACAACAATACAATTGGTTTTAAGAAATAGTAGAGAAAGAGAAAGGGCAAAACAAAAATCTTCTTAAAATCTATTAATAATTTGGAACATCTCAAAATAAAAAGAGGGACCAGCAATTTGAGACGGATAGAGGATTTATTAATAATTTTTCCAAACTTAATAAATAATTATACCTCCAATTATAAAACTCTCATAATAATAAGCAAGGACAAGAAGGTAAGTAAAAACCAATTCATGATTTATTCTGAACATTATCCTCCCAAACATTATTCTGTTTCAAAATGTATCCTGCATATATCTCCCGAACACTTTTGATTTTGACTTTTACCAAAACCAATAAAACTGATAGCAGTAAATGAGATACCAAAGGGGTCATAACGGTTTAACTCGTGAAGATTGAGGTGGCCGTGGCTGATTGGCGGAGCAGCTCGGCGTCCGTGGATCTCGTGCGGGCTAATTAAATGATTTTGCTTTAATTTACTCCGCCTATATCCATCGGCAGTACCGCAGTAGGCTTATTACAAACCGTCGTTTTGTCGCGCGTGAATTCCACGCACTATAATTACTCTGTTCTCCGCAGCCACGTGGCTTTAGCGCGTGTAACATGCGGAGTATTTGAGCTGAGGGCCTACTCGATAGGTAATCCCATTAAACACAAATGTAGTCCATTAACTAATTCTTTTTACAAATTAGTCCTTAGGTTTTATTTGATGTCAATCATCACACTGGTTCATTAGTTTCCCCATTTTTGTCTTAGCCCTTGTTACCTAGTGGTCGTAGTTGCACGAAGTTTTTTTTTTTTTTGAACAAAAATAATAATCTTTTCAAATACTGCTGGATACTATCTCATATGCATTTTAGAGACTTAGACAGAGGGGAGGATTTTGTAGATTTGAACTTGATTCTAGTGTGCACTTTAGTTATAAATGTTTGACCACTTATTTAACTTGAACTAAATTTGTCACAAGAAATTTACACTGAAGAAGAAATTTCGTCAATTGTATAGTAAAAGATTGCCCATGGTGAGAGAACATTGTTATTTTTTTTTTAGGATTTTATGTTTGTCCTAATTCTTATGGCGACAAGTAAGGATTCACTTCATATTTATGTAAATAACTTTTTTTAAGCTTTTCCTTTGGCTTTAAACTTTTTCTAAAAAAATTCTCATTTTCTTTGGATAATAAATATTGAAAACTCACTTACAAAGCCCACAATATTATACCATAATTTATGGCCCTTTTGGATGGAGAAATTTTATATAAAAAGAAAAGAAAGAGTTATGATTTTTAGCCAAATTACTCATTTGGATTGAGTATTTTTTGTGAGAAATGAATAGAAAAGTACAAAAATAAAGTCTTTTGATTGTCTCTTTTCCTTTCTCACCAAATCTCATCATTTTTTTGGGTATGAAATTAGGTGAGAAAGGGCTTGTATTTCTTATCTCACCATCCAAAGGGCTGTTAATGATTTGTTGACCACTAAGCATCTCTAACCCAAGATGTCAAGTCTGACATGTCATGCCAAGTAGAAGAATTGACATGTGAAGTAAGTCCGACCAAAATGTCAAATGGTGTCATTTGACACCTCCTCTCTCGCGTCAAATTTGACATGTAATGTTAAATTTTTTCCTTTGGTTATTTTACTCACAAAAACTTTTAATAACTATCCTTAAATAAATAATTAGGCATATTGGTTGGAGTGGACATTGTAGAGATTAAAATTCTAACATGCCAAATTGCCATGTAAAGCCTCCCAAAAAATTTGACATCCCCACTTTTGAAGTCAAGGTTGGAGATGCTGTAGGGAAGCACAAGACATTATCCATGTCTAAATGTGCCAAAACGCAAAAATGTAAGGACATAGTTACAAATATTAGAAATATTCCTCTCTCACTAATTTCATCCATAAATACTCAATTTCAATTCGCCAATTTTTTTCTTAATTCCGTTCCACACACAACCTCACCACATAACTCTCTCTCTCTCTCTCTCTCTCTCTCTCTCTCATCGAGTGGATCGTATACTTCAGCTTCACAGAAGGCCTATTCTAGTTCGGGCTAACAGTAAGTACAATTGCTGCAATTCAGGTGTTGTGGTTTTGTGTGTTTGGTTAAATTGGAGTGTTCTGAACGAATTATTGATTGAATGTTACTAATCGATGTAGGAGTATAAAAAAAACAAAAAATTTGAATTTTTAGTACAATTGGAGTGCTCTAATCAAATTATTATTATTATTATTATTTTAACTGAACTCATCTAATTATTGGTTGAATGATACTGTTTGACGTATAAATTGAGTTCATTGAGTTCTCAGTTAAACTGGAGTGTTCTGATCGAATTAGTGACTGACCGATAATCACTGATGTATTAATTGAATTTTGTTTCAGTCGCCGGTTGCGATCGATTAGGCCTAGTTTTCCAGAAGTGTTTTGAAAATGATAAAAAATAAAAGTACTAAACGAGTTTTTTTTCAGAACGTTTAATACTTTCGGAAAACTAGGTAGTACTGTTGTTAACAAGTTAGTTGGATTTGACCAGAAAATTTCACACTGCTTGACTTCTTAGACAGAAAGGGTTAGAAAATTTCGCGAAACTAACCCTTTCTACTTCGTATCTTTTCGTGTCTGGTTTTGAAGAACGAAATTATAAGAGTAGCTTTGGTGATTTGTTAGTCTGATTTCCAAGAACAAAAGAATAGCCGGAGGTTAGGTGAATTGATCGTATTGAATGATTAGCTCGATTTTTATTTTTTATTTGGTGTCGGATTGATTGAAAATTCTCTTATTGTGGTTTGGGGTTGTGAAGGTTGGGACCTGGTAATTTTGATAATGGCAACTGGAACTGTTCCAGCGTCGTTCATGGAGCTGAAAAGCAGGGAGCATGGACTAGGATTCGGGAAAAGTATGGATTTTGTGAAGGTTTCAAACTTACAGAGGGTTAAGTTTGGCCGATCCAAGGTCTTAGTGATCAGAAACTCAAGTTCTGGCTCTGATGTTGCCGAACTTCAGGCTGCTTCAGAGGGGAGCCCTTTATTAGGTATAAAAAATTTGATTTATGTGATTCTTTGATAGTCGTCCACGTATTTTTTTGCTCTACATCCAGGCATTTGAAGTTTGAGAATCCTGAAAAGTTTTAGCTTTTCCCTTTGTTTTTAGCCTTGTTCTCTTTGCTAAGAAAGTGGAAGAGACAAATTGAAATGAAAGTTGGAGTCTTTTAAATTCCGGAAGAACAAAACTTAGACAAAATGTTTTCCATAAGCCTCAATTAAGGAAAACTAATTGTTTCTTAGATTCCAAATTACGGAAATTATGTAAATTATGTGCATGACTCCTCAGTTTTGTTGAAGTACAGATGTTGACATGACACAACATGGGTTTGGGATATCAATCTGGTATGTCTGTTTGAAATGGATACTTCTGAGTTCTTTCTCTTGTTTTTTGGGAACTGAATAATTTTTGTAGGCAAGTTGTTAGTACCAGAATCTTGGATTATAAAAAAATCATTGTATCTATTTGGTTTGGTTTGGGCTTTTTTTGAACTGCGTGTATCTAATTGTTAGCACTGCCAATGAGTAAACATTATAGTAAATAAATGTGATTGGTTTCATGTGTCATGATTCATGACTGAATATGTACTCGACTGTGTATACATATATATGGGAGTCATGGATACTAACTTGTATGCTATATGTATATGAAGTAATTTTGTATTTCCAATTAGACAATGCATCCACTTATGCATGTGGACCATAAATTATTTTGGATCCTCTTTCTAGTCGGGAAACCTTAGAATTTAGAGTTTGATGCGTTAGATATCTAGCTATACACTCGCATCCGCATCCGCATCCGCATCCGCACCCAATTCTGTGTGATATATCATATGGGATTGTGATAATTTTCTCACCATTAAAATAGAGGATTAACATACTGAATAGCAAACTGTTTCATGCCAGTTTTGAATACCTGATGAACCGTTTCTTGTATGTAGTTCCTAGGCAGAAGTATTGCGAATCCATTCATAAAACTGTCAGGAGGAGGACCCACACTGTTATGGTTGGGAATGTGGCTATTGGAAGCGAGCATCCTATAAGAGTTCAAACGATGACGACAACCGACACTAAGGATGTTGGTGCAACAGTTGAACAGGTTCTTTTACGTGGTTCTTCTGCTCAGTGATATATTTAGCTTGTCAGAGAAAGCCAAATGAAAGGAAGTATTAATCTAAGTTGCTGTGCTCCTATCTGAACCCATGTTAATCTTGCTCACCCTCAATCCCTAGCATAACTATGTGGACAATGTCACTCGACTCACTCCCTCATGATGGTTCGTGTTCATCATGTATGACCAGACGTGGTACCATTGCACATTTGATTGGGGAACAAGCTGCCAGATCCGTGGTTTACTGGTTAATTTGTAGCCTTAACATCTGTGGTTAAACCAATCTATACTGACCCACTATCGTCTCCTACGCATAGCCTCAGTATCGGTTTACTACAACATCATCTAGATTAATTCCATGTTACGTTTTTACGATTGTAGGACTTTGAGTTAAGAGATCTAATTCATTTATGTGTTCTTCAAATATTTACTTAAGCATATATCCATGAATGTTACAAACTATCTACAATTAAAAAATTGAAATTGAAAGGAGAGTTGATATTTTAATATCAAGGATTATTTTATGTAACATATGATACTTATTCTGCATGATGCTACCTGTTTTCTTTGCTAGGTGATGAGAATAGCTGACATGGGAGCAGATCTTGTCCGGATAACGGTGCAAGGGAAGAGAGAAGCAGATGCATGTTACGAAATTAAAAACACCCTTGTTCAAAAGAAGTAGGTCTAAGTATTATTGGCATTTGGGGAAGTTGAGTATTAAAACTATACTTGGTGCATCTTATCTTACTAATTTCCATTTTTGGGCAGTTATACAATACCATTGGTGGCAGACATTCACTTTGCCCCCTCTGTTGCAATGCGAGTTACTGAATGCTTTGACAAAATTCGTGTTAATCCTGGAAACTTTGGTACCGATTTCACTACTCATTCAAGTGTTCTCATATTTTTTTGCATGACATGGACTGCATTTGAAGTGATGATTCCTTGCAGCTGATAGGCGAGCTCAGTTTGAAACACTGGAGTATACGGAAGATGACTACCAAAAGGAACTTGAGCATATTGAGCAGGTCCAGCCAACTTACAATCCTATGTCAACATTGTCTGAAAAAAGGAATATAAAAGTCCCTGTGATTATTAGATAACAAGGTTGCATTGTTCTACTAGGCTATTGGCAATGCCAGACTAGTGTACTTAAGTTTTATGCCTTTATATATCAACAAGGTTCTAATAGAACTTATTATTCTTGCCAGTACTCCTTCATTAATGTATTTGTCTGCTAATCTGTCTTGACATTAGAATAAAAGTTTACTTTTCATTAACATAGACATTGCTCTAAAAAACATTTCAAAGACAGAGTTTCCTATCATCTTTGGAAATCTCACAATTACTCTTTTTATATGGATCAGGTATTTTCTCCATTGGTTGAGAAATGCAAGAAATATGGTAGAGCGATGCGCATTGGAACCAATCATGGGAGCCTTTCAGATCGTATAATGAGCTACTATGGGGATTCTCCTAGGGGCATGGTGCGTGATTATTCAATCATACTGCTACAAGCTTCTGAGCTTCGTCTATTCTGCATTGTTTTCTAACTTGGATGTGGTATATCAATCGCAATTGTAAAACAGGTGGAGTCTGCCTTTGAATTTGCAAGAATTTGCCGGAAGTTGGACTACCATAATTTCCTCTTTTCTATGAAAGCAAGCAATCCAGTTGTCATGGTCCAGGCGTACCGCTTGCTTGTTGCTGAAATGAATGTTCAAGGATGGGATTATCCATTACATCTGGGAGTAACTGAAGCTGGTGAAGGTGAGGATGGACGAATGAAATCTGCAATTGGCATTGGAACCCTTCTTCAGGTAGCTTCGTAATTTGGTATTGGACAAGTCCCTTTTCAGGTATAATCATTGCCATCAGAAAATGTTCAATTGGAACTTGCTATGGTGGAGTTATAAATTTCACATCCATCTAGATGATTTTTTCCTTTCTGAAATTAGACGTTTGCCGTAAAAATTTCTGCATTACTCATGAATACTGCAAAAATTTAGGTGAAAACACAAAGACTGGTTCACAAATGTTTGCTTCATTTTTTTCTTACCAGACTACATCACTATATTCATTTGATTAAGGGACAAATACATATTGCCGTAGGGTGATTATGATAATAGTGAATCTAAGGAAATTTATTTGATATACTGGGAGTGATTTTGACCTTAGGGGATCTAAAGAACTTCATTCTTTCAGGATGGTTTGGGTGATACAATCAGGGTCTCCCTTACGGAACCTCCTGAAGAGGAAATAGATCCCTGTCGAAGGCTGGCTAACCTTGGCATGAGAGCAACTGAACTTCAGCGGGGGGTGGTAGGTTTCAGATTCTATTAATTCCGTTAATGAGCTTACTTGATTTGATGTTAATCTTGAAGAACCTTTTGAATTAACTTGTCTGGGCACTTTTTATCAGGCTCCATTTGAAGAGAAGCACAGGCATTACTTTGATTTCCAACGCAGAACTGGTCAATTGCCAATCCAAAAAGAGGTCAGATTTCAACTTTCGGGGATTTGGTAGGGGTGTAGGGCTGAGCATTCTCATTAACTTTTCAGATTGCTTAATTTACGAACAGGGTGAAGAGGTGGATTATAGAGGCGTGCTGCACCGTGATGGCTCTGTTCTCATGTCTGTTTCACTGGATCAGTTGAAGGTCATTATTGATATTTGCTTACCCATTTTATTGATCACTGCCATTTTGCATTAGATCTTGTTCTTCAAGCTCACTAAGCACCTAAACCTTTAGTTTGATGTATGACTTTTAGTTGAGGAATTTGCTCTAGAGGCACAGAAAGTTGTAGTTGCTCCATTACGTTATTGTAACACCTGGGGTTAAAGGTGGTAGGGATAACTCTTAAGGTTTTATTCCAGCTTAGTTATGTGAGATATCAAGCTGTGGCTGCTTTGCAAACCAAAGATATAATGGGCACCAATTTTTTCCCTATCCTAGTTTTGTTTCTTGAAAGGCGCAAAGAGAGAATCAACTGGCACAAATCCTTTTCTTCTGTTGTAGTCTCCCTATGTATCTTATTTTTTGTTAATATGTTTCTCTTAGCACTAGACACTTGGTGTATGTTTCAGCAGCTACCGGTAATCAGTTTATTTGTTTTAAACTGCATCTTGATAGCTTTTATCCTCTTTTGCCTTGCCAGACACCAGAACTCCTTTACAAATCGCTAGCAGCTAAGCTTGTTGTTGGCATGCCATTCAAGGTTTGTTCTTATTTTTCCAAATGACATTGAAACTTTCATGCATTTTAATGATGCAAGATATGCATCGCAATCTTAAGAAAATGTTTACATTGATTTAGGATCTGGCAACTGTTGACTCGATCTTATTGAGAGAGCTTCCCCCAGCAGATGACAGTGATGCTGTAAGACACCTACTCACTTTTTCTATTATTTCAATGAGAATGGGAAAAAGAAAAGTTCCTGTTTTTAAGCTCTGCTTTGTACTTGAAACCATTCATTGCTTTGTTATCTAATTCAATTTCAAGGTGTGGAATTGACATGACATTATTTTTTGTATCATGTTCAGCGGCTGGCACTCAAGAGGTTGACAGACATTAGTATGGGAGTTATAACTCCTTTGTCAGAGCAACTAACAAAGCCATTACCCAATGCCATGGTCTTGGTAAATCTAAACGAATTATCAAGTGGTGCTTACAAGCTTTTGCCAGAAGGTACCAGTTGTACTAAAAGTTTTCTTAGCTTTCTGACCTAGGCATATTGCATTCACGTGGTTTAGTTACCATTGCTCTTACTATGTTCAAAAAACCACCTCTCAGGCACACGCTTGGCTGTGTCTGTTCGTGGAGATGAATCTTATGAAGATCTGGAAATCCTTAAAAATGTCGATGCCACAATGCTTTTCCATGATCTACCATATACAGAGGACAAAATCAGCAGAGTACATGCAGCCAGAAGGTATTGATTTTACATTCTTGCACAAGCTGTGAGTTCCTTCCTTAAGTGAGTGAACAACTTAGCGACCATTTGTTGAGGCTGCTTCAAAGATTTGGAAATTGGATACACAGGTCTATAAGTGTTCGTTCAAAGTGTTCATATCTTCATGCTTCCATAAATAGATATACTTGAGACAGATTGATAGAAAGAGAAATTGAGAGAGATTGGTTTCAAGTTGTAAGCTGTCTTTCAGTTTCTCTACCTTTGACCTTCCAGTTGAGAATATTTCTTTAGAGAATATCTTAAAATATTTCTTTGTTCCCATTATTTTAGCTTCAACCAGGAAGGAAATTGTCTTATTGTGTTTCCTCTTGGATCGCTGTGCTCTTGCTAAGCATTCACTTAGGCAGCGCATTGACAAGACTAAATTTATGCAAAAGTAGTATGTAAGCTTACAGTTTTGTCACCCTTCACCCTGCTTGACTTCTAAAATTTGAGTACCCAACGCAATTTTTGTGCTCTCTATATAAATGAATACATTAATTCGATTTTCTCAACGTCCTGATGGTTTAAATGTTCACTTACTGCAGGTTATTTGAGTTTCTTTCAGAGAATGCTCTGGACTTCCCTGTAATTCACCATATACAGTTCCCCAACAGTGCTCACAGGTTACTATCCGTCCTTGTTAAATAAACAGATGAAGCTATGAGCAGCTTTAGCTAAGTAGTTCTGTTATTTGCAGGGATGATTTAGTCATTGGTGCTGGCAGCAATGCGGGAGCCCTTTTAGTAGATGGTCTTGGAGATGGCATTTTATTAGAAGCCCCAGATCAGGACTTTGATTTTCTTAGAAATACGTCCTTTAATCTGCTACAGGGTTGCAGAATGCGGAATACAAAGACGGTATGGGATTTTTGTTTTGAAGTATTGCAACAAATCTTATTGACTTGACAGTAATAATTGAGTAATCCATGCACAATTTACTTGTATTCAGGAATATGTCTCGTGCCCATCCTGCGGTAGGACGCTTTTTGACCTTCAAGAGATAAGCGCAGAAATTAGAGAGAAAACATCACATTTGCCTGGTGTTTCTGTAATTACCAACTCCCTTTTGCACTCAGTGATTAGATGACATCGATTAATACAAGTTAATACGATTTTATTTTATTTTTTTCTGCTCTTTCTCATCCTATTGCAGATTGCCATCATGGGTTGCATAGTAAATGGACCTGGGGAGATGGCTGATGCAGATTTTGGATACGTTGGTGGTGCTCCAGGAAAGATTGACCTTTACGTTGGGAAGGTATCATATTTGGTTTAATTCTTCAGAATGTAAAAGTATTTAAATGGTACTCCACATTTCATTGGGTATTTCAAGATCCTTAGAAATCCAGATGCTGAGCATGCTGGGGTCAGATAAAATTTAGAGTTCACGTGGGAATAACAAAGAAGAAGAAAGAGAATCCGGAGTGAGGCATGGTAAATTTGGGAAGACACACAGGTGCACATGCCTGTATACACACACAAAAGCACAAACATAATTGTCAAGTGGAATCTTGCATTAAGAAGCTTCATCAATAACCATGAGATAAGAACGAGTTGGATAAAACAGTTATGGAATTGACTAAATGTGCATCATGCGTGCCGTGCCCACTTTCTTAAGAAGGTAAGACCTAAACATAATGACATTAGAACTTGTGGCTCCTTCAGGTAGAATGCCCAAACTAGTTCTCCAGTCTTCGCTGGATTGCAAATCCATAAGCGGAAGTGTTAACTAGGATCTATCAGACTATTAACCTCAATGTACTTTCTTAGATAGTACCCAAATTTTATTCCTACCTTGAGGGGTTGCATCAAATTGACATGATCAAAGGTGATAGGACACTTTCCGAAGTATGTATGTTTTTCCATCTGTGACCCTTAACCACATGTTTAGTTCCCTAAAAGCATGAGCGTTGGCCGTTTGCTAATATGTTGATATTATTTCCTCTTCCAAATCAATGCTTCCATCTTAAAACCTTACTACTTAACAAAATTTCATGGTTTTCATTTCACCTAAATATTGTTTTTTCTATACTAAGGACGTGTTTGAGTGTTATTTTTCTACACTGTTGTACAAGTACTTAGGGCTTGATGGTTGTATTTACAGACAGTGGTAAAGCGAGCAATAGAGATGGAGCGTGCCACTGATGCCTTGATCCAGCTTATTAAAGATCATGGCCGTTGGGTGGACCCTCCCACAGAAGAACAAGATACAGGCAACTAAAGCCGTTAAAAGGAAAGGCACGATTGTTGTACACGAGGGTAAAAGATGTAGTTTGAGGGTCCTGTAGAGCTGATCGATCAACAAATATTGTGAACACTGCAGTATTATGTGAAAGAGTTTGCCCCCAGAAGGGCTGCTGCAACACAATTGTGCTGGATATATACATTGTATATTGTTTGTGTAGCATACATGTGTTAAATAAAGCAAATGAAATTTGCAATAAGTTCATGTTTACTTGAACAATCAGATAAGAGCATCCCCCGTCGAAGTTCAATTTTTAAGTGCCAACTACGAACATAACATGGGAGAATTAGTTACTTACATCCATACATTGCGAGTTCGTTTTTATAATTCTTGGCATGTCCAAACTTGACACCTGGGTTGGAGGTGCAATAGCTATGAAAATTGGTTACAAATTGCTACCAGTTGCCTTACTTTTACCCTTCACATGACAACTTGTGTTTTTGGCCTCTCAGGAGGGAAGAGTGAGGCTAAAAGTTCGATATGAATTTCAATTGCTGAGCTCGCGAGCTCACTTAAGCTCTTTTATTTGCAAAGCGAAACAAACCTGAGCGCGTTTCAATCAAATCGAGCTCCAAATTGCTCACTGGAACGAGTTTCAACCGAACCGAGCTCCAAACTGTTCACATCTGGTTCATTTGCAACCTAATTAATTAATAACAAACAATAAACCACTTGCAATGTAAGAAGAAGTGGAAATCTTAAAAGCACATATCTAACATTCTTGTAAGAACACAATTGAAAGTGGAAGGACAGAAATTTTTGGAATTAAATTCAGAACCAGGAAAACGAGCATGCTGATTATCTCCCCGATTTTTGCAAAATACTCATACAAGTAATTTTTACATTTTTGGTTTTTCATTAAACCTATACGATTTTCTTTTCAGGCCTCAAACTTACCCATAATTTTTTTTCCCCACTCTTATCGAATTCCGTGTAGAACATGGCATTATATATCAATTTATAAGTTAGATCAAACAATCTAAAACCACACATGTGAATATTTACATACGTATTTTATAAATAAAATATTTTGATATCCTGTGCAATGCGTGTTGGCTCCTATCTAGATGAGAGAATAAGAGTGTGTGTGCATGTATGTGTGCCGCTTCAAAAATGTTCCGGATAAAGAAAACTTACACAATGCTAGTGCCACACACAACTTCACAACACACTTGCATGCGCATTCATATTCACCTAGGATCCCAAAACACACCGTACGGGATTACGAACAATCATTGGAACACATCAAACATACATTCATTTGCTAATTTTTATCTTACGCTGCAATATCACTAAATAACAGCCAAGAGATCTTTGGCCCAAGAGGGGGAGAGAAAGAGTATGACTACTCATTTAGGATGTTAATTTAATTATTTTAACAATATTGACGAGTAAAAACTTTTTTTTAGAAGAATGATGACGTATCGTTAATAAGAGAAAATTTCAAAATAGCACATGACCTTTCACACAAATCACGCATAGGCACCTAACTTTTTAATATTATCAAAAAAAATATTTGACCTATTTAAAAACCAATCAATTTTTCACCTGCCGTTAAATTTTCATCCAAAAATATACGGAAATGCTGAAATGGCCTATATCTGGCCATTTGGAGGGAAACCAATATACATTTTTGGGGAAAAATATATTACTCTACTGATCTCTCCCGCCAAAACCCACTTGAGGGGTCATGAAGTTCCAATGGTTTGTTATGGGAGTAATGCTTATAAAACTTCATTTTGGTTATTGTAACTGTTTGTTTTTGTTGAACTGGTTATTACACATTTTGGGGATCAAATTTATGTGCCATTTTTTAGGTAGCGCTTGAGATGGTGTGAGGTAAATGAAGGAGACGAAGAAGATGTTTGGGGATTTTGGGACATCTCTATTCCACTTAATTTTTTCTATAACTTTTAGTTTTATTCTTATTTATTTTTTTTCATGTTTATTAGTTTTGTGCCTCACTTTTTTTTTGTTTTTTGATTCTAGATGAATCAGAAAAGTAAATTTTTTTTTATATATTTGCCCAAATATTTTGGGAAAGTCATCTTTTTTTACTTGAAAGTGGTTATTTTCTAAAATATTTGGGTAAAAGTAAAAAAAAATATACTTTTCCAATTCGTCTTGTTGAGACGAATCAATAAGTCACAAAGGTTGGCGCAAAACTAACAAACACGAAAAAAAGAAAAGAAAAGAAAAACAAAACTAAAAGTTATAGAAAAAAGTAAAAATAGTTGTTATTGGAACTCCATGGCCCTACAGGTGGGTTTTGGTGGGAGAAATCAGTAGAGTAATGTATTTTTTTCCCAAAATGTATATTGGTTTTCCTCCAAATGGCCAGGTGTAAGCCACTTTAGCATTCCGTCTATTTTTGGACAGAAAGTTAACGGCAGATGAAAAATTGATGAATTTTTAAATAGGTCAGATATATTTTGAAATTTTCCCCATCAATAATATGCATCATGTGAGATGACGGATTACGCTATTTTGGAAAGAGTAACCTGACATATGGATCTGATAAAAGAGAGATTTTTCAGTGCCGGCTGCCGGGTGGGCACGGGGCACGTGGTGCCGAGCACGTTTCTCGGCCGTCCAAACGTGTTTTAGATGACTCATATCTGTTTGGACTTGATGGGGTGTTTTGGTAATTTTATACTAAAAAATTACCCAAGTAGATCTGAATCATCCAAAACACATTTGGATAGCCAAGATGGTGCTCAGCACCACGTGGCCCGTACCCACCCGGCACTGAAAAACTTCTCCTGATAAACATGAACTGTGAAAACAAATGAAGTACTCCGTAGTAATTTGGATATTCCAATGCAGTTGAATTTTTTCCAAACATATGGATCTGACCGAATGAGGTTGGCGAACCAAAGCAAACTCGATATTATTGTTGTTTGAGATGTGCCAAGGGTCCCTTGAGAGCTATTGATTGGATTGTGAATTGTCATAAATGTGTAGCTAATTATTATTTGATATAGGGTGAAACAACAATTTTTCCGAAGGGTTGGTATATTATGTCAAAAGTTATTTATGTTAATGTGAAAATTTTAGTGCAAAAAAGACCGGTGCCATACATAGAGTATAAAATGGAGCTTGGTTGGAGTCCATTTAATCTTCATATATTTTGGAGATATGATGCTTAAAAAAAAAAAAATGGAGATATGGAGTTTGGTCGGAGATGCTTTTAACAAGGATTTAAAAATCATCCAATAGGTTACGTAATGGTTTTTCAGCCTTCCGATAGCATTACGTTCAGGTATACTAGGAGGAAAAATCGCATGTGTATTGGTCAGTTCGCTTTACATAACGGTTCGTTTTTTATTCACAGACCGATTCATGATTGCGGGTGATTTGTGTAATTAATTTTTTTTTCTCATCAATGGGTTTTTAAAATTCACAACCGCGACAACCAATTTCCGTTATGTATCGTTTAATACTCCCAATACTATTACACCTCGACCGTTACCATTACACATCGGCCATTACCATTACGTGTCCTAGTATCATTATTTAAAACCTTGGCTCGTCGAGATCAATCAACATGGCAAAAGATTCGTCGCAAAACGAACAAACGTCAAAAAAATTTAAGTTAGGACAAAACGAAAAAAATCAAAAAATTCTTCGGTGGAACTTAACTTAAGAATCCTAGAAGTCCCGGAATTAAAAATTGGCATTTAACAATCATCATTAGGTAATGATGCTTCTGCGCGATAAAGATATATCCAGATTCCACACCTTTTCTAATCAAAAGAGAAAAGATTCCACACCTTTTTGGTACTTCAATAACGAATAGTAGGTACACGTTAACATTCCTTTTTCACTTTTGCTGTTCGTCTCAGGCTTCGTCATTTTGACTTTAGTTCAATGTCAACTTTTTTTTCTTTTTTCTCTTTTTGCATTTTGTTCCTTTTTTGAATTTTTGTTAAATTTGTATTATATCTTTTGGATTTTACCAATCTCAACGAAAAGAGTTTAAAAAATAAAAAAAATTATGATCAAAAGCAAAAAAAAAATCACTGAAGATGAAAAATATCAAACATTTGTCTTTTTTTTTGTCTAAAGTATTGTCTTATATGAATTTTTTTCAATATCGGTTCAAATTTTAAAATTTTATAGTTCCTCTCGTCGGGACGAATAATTAATCTTAGGCAAATAGCTGCAAAAAGTAAAAAATTCCGAAAAATCTTAGGCAAAAAAGTTAAAGAAAACGCAGCTTAGATAAATGAACTTCACTTGTCCTAAATTAAAAAATTCTTCCTCTTCATTTGTATCACATGAATCTGAATGAACTGAATTATAATCACGAAATCACTTAAAGAAGAGAATGAAGTACACACAGAACAATTAAGTAACAAAATCATCGAAATTTATTACCAATAAAAGAATCCAAAAAATTATCATCCTCGACGTCTAAGTAACACAATCACCGGACCAAATACAATAGATCAATACAGTAGAGAATAGTCCACAGTTACTCGTAAAAAAAAAAAAAAAAATCTAAAAGCACAATTTCAAAATAAACTCGAGACACAATTGCGTTCATAGCCGTTCGATATATATGATTGTGAGTCTATTCAACGATTTTGGACGCAGTTATGTTTGGAGTCTATATTGTAAAATTGTGTTTTCGTACTTCGTAGCATTGTTCGTGAGATAGAGATATGATAAACGTATCTATGTCTAGAGAAATTCACTCCTCGCTGCGTACCCGTACTGAGCCCGCCTGATATTCTGCTGCCGCTTCTTATACACCACCCCTCCGAATCCAACGACACACGCCGCCGCCACCACTCCGAACACTATCCCCGCCTTCTTTCCGCCGTTCATTCCGCCTGATCCCTCCCCCTTCCCCCCCTCCTCCTCCACTTCCGCACTCATCTCCCCCTTGTACGACGGCGACTCGGTGGACGGAGACGGAGAAGGTGACCCCGTCGACGGAGAATAAGCCGGGAATTCATAGAGATCATCGGGCGGAGGCGCTGGAGGAGAATTGAACTCCGGCGAAGGAGACGGCGCAGAAAGCGAGTCGCCGCCGTGTTCCGGCGCCGGTGCCGGAGCGTTTAGCGGTGGATCTGAGGATAGGGATAGCCGTACAGAGAGAAGCGATAAGAGAACGATTGTGAACAGATTGTGGAGGATTCTCGCCATTGCAAAGATTGAGAGCTCAACAAGAGAATGGTTTTTGAAAAACTCACAGATCTAATGTGGTTTAATACGGTGACGGTCGATTAATGTAGCGTTGACGAAGTGCGTTGTGGAGTAGAAAGAAGAGATGTAGAGTTGAAAAAAAAAAGTTGGAGTGAGAGAGAGGGAATGTGGATCTGGGGGAGCGAGAGAGAAAAAAAAGTGTGGGGAGGAGTGAGAGAGAATCTCGGGAGGAGTGAGAAAGAATGTGAGTGGACGGAGGCGAGGAGGCAGCGCGCGGGACTTGATCGGCGGCGGTTGGTTTGAGAAGCAAGGCTTTAGGAGAGATGGGTGGTGCGTGGACGGGAAGATAGGCTTCGGGATTCTGAAATAAATATAGAGAAATCTCATTCTGAATTTTAAAGATTAAAAAAAAAATAATTGTCAGGAAAAGTTGGAAATTCCTTTTTTTTTTTTTCGGTCAAACGGAATTGAAAAGTTGGAAATTCCTTCGTCGTGGTCTCGTGGAGACTTTGAGATTACGGCTTTTAGGTATGTGGGGAATATTACGACGTGATACACATGCACTGTAGGATAAATAATCTATCTATCTAATAAAATATAAAGATGTGGGGACCACACAAATATAAATTAAAAGAAGGATTAAGATTCGTTTGATCTAAGAAATGATTTGTGCTATCTAACTCTCTTAAGAAAATACTTATACTCTTACAAATACATTACAAAAATGTCGTTTCTTTTTATCCATTGTTCGACTTCTGGCGTTGGCATAAAAAAACAAAAATATATTTCTAAATTGCCCGTGCTTACGGGGCTAACGAGGTGCGTAGTGCCGTAAGCACGGGCAAACACTAATGTTGTTATAAAAGAGACTAATTTTTTGACAATATTTATGCATAAAATAAAGTACCTTCTTCAATCTGATCATATTTTTCTGCTTAGGATATAGCCATTAGGTAGGAAAAATGCAAAACATGAAAAAAAAAAAAAATTCACCCGTTTCTTTACCAAATCTCTCTCTCCTTCCTTTTAAAATCTACAATCATGCATGTCTTTGCATGAATATGGTCTGTTAACTTCTTCTTCTTTTCTTTTTTGATAAGCTATGGTTGGTTAACTTGGTTTGTTACTTTGTCGAACGCGCGTTTTTATTTCCCTTTTTTTTAGTTATGATGAACTTATTATATACTAGAGAAAGGAGGGAGTTATGATTGAAGTTATTATTATTCTTATAAATAAATGAAATAGTTTGAGAGAGGAAAGAGCCATTGGCGATTGAGATTGGAGTACTAAAGAAAGGAAAGAGGTACTAATGCCACATGCGTAGTATTGTTGTGGGGATTGAGACATGGAATGGAAAGGAAAGGGGGAGTGAAAACGAATTGAAGGGGAAAGGTGTAAGGAATTAAAAGGAAGTTTCGTGTCTTTAACGACGGCGGAAGCAATGTGGCAAAAAGACAGATTTTGTTACATATTAGGGGAATTCTCTCTCTCTCTCTCTCTCTCTCTCTCTCTCTCTCTCTCTCTCTCTCTCTCTCTCTCTCTCCTTCCTATGAATTCTGTAATTGCAAAATCAGGAGTAATTATGATTTTCCATCCCTGTCGTCTTTTTCCAAATTGGATGTACTTTCAAGAATTTCATTCCCACAACTGCATTATACTCACCATACAAAATTTGCATTTTGGATTTATCATCTAAAAAATTTATGTGTGGAACATAATTTTTGTTAAGGGTTTTCTTTCAATCAGTAGAGTGAAATCTCAAACTAAAATGACCCATAATAAACCCAATTGGACGGTCCAATCCCTTTTAGAATCTGAAGAGGAGATCCCTGGTACGAAACCGGCCATCCCCTTCATGATTTATATAGATCCAGAATATATTTGGGAGTTTGCGGGAAATTATTTTTTGCAATTTTGAGATTTTAGCTTTTCAAAATTAGTTTGGAGTATTTGTCAAAAAATTCTGGATAAGGGATTCTCGAATTCTATAGATTCTTAAAAACTAAAAGGGGAATGAAATTCTCAAAATCGCAGTAACTTTTGAGATTTTGCAACAAATTTTAGAAAAAATGAATGAAATCCTCATAATCTCACAATGGTAACAAACAAGTTTCTCAACTTCTACTAAAATTTGGAATCTAAAATATGTAGCAAAATCTAAAGTAAAAAATCTAAAATATAGCTATCGCAAAATCTGAAATCTAAAATCTGTACTAAAATCTGGAATCTAAAATCTCTCCCGTGCAAATCCTCTTCCCCTCTTCTACTGCCTTATTTCATGCACCCCTTCCTCTGAAAAAATTATTGGGTGCTTCTCAAGAAAAAATTAGTGGGGCTCATGTGGTTGTCACCCAACGCGACGCTAGAATCACTAAATAATTACTTTTTTTGTAAAAATTTCTGGACTAATTTACATGCACCTCGACTAATTCGGGGAACTATAAACCCATCGTCCACGAGCATTTCCATACGTTCTACTCTTAGTTTTAATTTGGAAGTAAACGAAAGGAATTATATTAGGTAAGTTGGTACTAAGACATTACAATTTGACATGTTCCCCATATCGATCGATCTCTACCCCAATTATTTTCCTTTGGCACATGGCTCCCAGTTCAAGAAATTCTCCAATTCTGAATCAGAAATGGTGAGCTAATAGTTTCACCAAAGATGTTCAAGAGAACAACTCTCAATTCTTGCCATATAACCACTTCTTTTTTGAAGTGGCAGAACTTAATGAAAGTATAAGCAAAGTGGTAAAATTTCATTAATAGTTTCATTTGTCACATGTTAGAAGAATGACAAACCTTTGTTTGACTTTGTACGATATGCACCATTTGAATTCATAACATTTTAGATTTATGTTGTGATATGTTATGAACTCGACATTGATGTTATGAATGAAGAAGTTCATAAAATATCCATCCATTAATATAAGAAGCAAATGTATTGTGTTTTGATCATTTTATCTTAAATGGTCATAATTAAATTTTAACTTTATGGCTCTCATTAATTAGCCCTAAGAGTTATTTGATTTTAGGACTTTCTTATGGCTATTCAATGAGAGTTGTAGAGTCAAAATTTAATCATGACCCTTTAGGATAAAATGATCAAAAAAATAAAATCTTCCCACCAGTTTAAATGGATTGAAATTTGGAACACTTAATTTTTAAAACCTTTTTAGACAGTTTATATATTTAAAAATATAGTTAAAAAATTAAGTGTTCCAAACTTCAATCCGTTTGAACCGGTGGAAAGATTTTAGTTTCCTAATCATTTTATCCTAAATGGCCATAATTAAAATTTAATTCTAGGGCTCTCGTTGATTAACCCTAAGAGATATTTGATTTTACGACTTTCTTAAGGTTAATCAACGAGAGCCCTAGAATCAAAATTTAATTATAACCAATTAAAGATAAAATGATAAAAAAAAACTAAAATCTTTAAATTGAAATTTGGGACACTTAATTTTTTTTAACCTTTTTAGACAGTTTATATATTTAAAAATATAGTAAAAAAATTAAGTGTTCCAAATTTCAATCCGTTTGAACCGGTGGAAAGATTTTATTTTTCTGTTCATTTTATCCTAAATGGTTATAATTAAATTTTGGCTCTAGTGCTCTCGTTGATTAACCCTAAGAGATTTTTGATTCTTCGACTTTCTTAGGGTTAATCAATGAGAGCCCTAGAGTCAAAATTTAATTATGATCATTTAGGAAAAAATGATAAGAAAATTAAAATCTTTCCACCGGTTCATACGGATTGAAATTTGAAACACTTTTAATTTTTCAACCTCTTTAGACAGATTAAATATCAAAAAATATAATTTTTCCGTTTTACATTATTTCACCATCATCAATATTAGGCTCATTTAATAAGTTTCATTGAATAGATTTCAAAATATAAAATTTATTAAAAATAAATAAGTGAAAAAAGTTATTAGCATTTAAAATTTTATAAAAAAATAAAAGAGAGTAAGACTACGAAGAGAGAGAGCATGTGAAGGTGGGGGTAAAAAGGGGAAATGGACGGAGCCCATGTCAGGGGGGCTTGACACGGGAGGGGCGATTAACAGCTAGCTCTCTCTCTCTCTCTCTCTCTCTCTCGGGAGAGATTGATTGATTTGAGGGAATTGAGGAAAATTATTCAACGTCCCAGGAGCACTTTCACGTGGTGATCAAATTCATCTCTTCACCGCGCATATGCGTGATTCCCACTAGAAAGTGTGGAGCCCACTAATTGTTTTATTTCCGGTACCATCTAACGGATACAACGCTTGTACTCCTAATAAATGTGTATTGTAGCACTTCATTATAGAATATCAATTTTCTCCCCATAATTACTGAATTATAGAGTAAAATACAATATTTTTTTTAGAAACACATTGGAAATGCATTAATAATTAATAAGAAGGGAGTACAACTGTGCTGTCGCTGTTATAATAAGGATGACACACCGGCGACAAGTGAAAACCAAAAGTAGGACCTAAGGAGCAGAACACAAGGTACTGGTCCGCAAAACACAAAATACACAACACCTATGCTCTCGCCGGAAGATAAAAGGTCAACAGAAAGCCTAGGGACGCCGATAACAAGTAAAGGCCAATAGAGGCCTAATGAACAGAACATAGAGTAAAATACAATTACACAAAGCTAACTATTACTGATTCCCTGTAGAAATAAATACTCCAACACAACTATTAGAGACGTGTATACAAAACAAATTTTACCAACAAAACGAAATATGCTTGGGACTTAGTCGTATAATCTTTCGACATGCCCTGCACTCGCATTTCAATCTTCACACTGCACTCGCGCTCTCACAAATTTTACGCTTGCAGTCGTGCTCCCACATAGTCACGCATGCAACTTATGTAACTAACACTACTCTCAGGACACATAAACATATGAAATGGGATACTTGAGGGGGACTTGTTCTAATCAAAGCTCTTTTTTTTTTTTTAATTCATGATTATAGTCAAAACTCGAAAGCTAGAAAACCCTTCACAAAGTTAGCAAACAAAGTTAAAGACGCTTATCAATCATACTCTCTAACTTGATCGTATAACTAGTCCTGCCGATGTGATCTTTTAGGCCACATGCGGCTACATATAGATTGATGATACTCATAATTCATCCTTCACATCGTTGGCACCGCCCTCGCTGCTTTCTTTGGCATCAGAGCTCTCTGGTTTTGGGGTTGAAATGGGTTTTTCGAGCTTAAAAGGGACCGATGCATGCTTCTTTAGGAATTGGTAGAATGCGACTACGGTACGATCAGCATCGACAGTTATCTGTGAGATCCCGAAAACAACAGATCTCTTCAGTATCTATAAAATACTATAACTCAATCTGGAAAAGCTAAAAATATATGACAGAACAGAAACACATAATTAGATTTTGGAAGCAACTCACTGGATCAGAGCTTTTGTTTCCTGCTGGGAAGAAGAGAAGCGTGGGGAACCCATCAGCCTGCAAACAACAGAAAATATATCAGTTTGAGAAGCTATATGGTATCCCGGTAACAAAATGTGACCATGTGCCTCGACCAATCATAGAGGGATGCGAACATTTTTCGGAGAAAAAAAGGGGATGAAGTGAGAAAGTAACTGCAAGATGGGCGTACAGGCATGCCAGAATTCCTGACCCACCAGATAACTTTTGCTCTCCCAAACGATGCCTCCAAATGTACCCCCACAAATACTAATGTTACAAAAAATCTAGTCTGATATTACCTTTGCCCTCGGGTGTTCGTTTGTGGTACCGTCCATTTTGGCAATTATAAGAGATTCAATGCTGCGCAAATGTTTGGCAAGCCTGTTGTAAGTTGGCTCCAAAGCTTGGCAATGCCCGCACCATGGTGCGTAGATCTGGATAAAAAACTTGCATCATCAAATTAGAATACCCGCTAATAAATATAAAATCAAAGAGCACAATTTGTAGGATACTTCCATGATGATAAAAAATTAAAAATGATACCTCGAGAAGAACATCTTTCAATTCATCCAAAACAATTTCATCAAAGTTATTCCCAACCACTATTTTCACATCCCCATCATTCTGCGTCACAGCAATTAAGAGGAAGTTATTGGACTTGTCAGACTACAAAAACAATCAGCGAGAATACTAAAATCAAACACTCACAGTCTCAGGAACTGGATCAGACTTATAAAAAGGCTTAAGCTTGTCTTGAAAGAAATCCTGCCCAAACGCCTGTGGATGAGGGACATGGCATATAACACAAAGGTTCAGTTTAAATCAACTGATATTAAGCAGAGGTAGAAATAGGAACCAAACAGATGAAACAAGAGGTTAAACCTTAATATTATCTAGAGTCACCTCCCCATCAAGTATGTACTTCTTAGAATCATCATTCCCTGAATATCCAATAATCTGGAACGAAAACATTGCCAACCAAAAGTAAGTACAACCAATATCAGGTTACCATTTGTATGAAAGAGGATAGGCATACACGAGAAGTGGTGAAGGCTGGAAAAATGCTTTATTACTTTTGGGGAATCCCCAGTGACACCGAAATAATCTGCCACAGGTCTGCCCACATCTTCATTGTCCATTTCCACGTACACAAAGATAAGCTGAAATTAAACGGGAAAAGAAGTGTATAAATACAATATCTACTAAACCATTTATGCATTTGGTTTCTAGAACTCAGGATGTGGTCACCAGCACGTCACTAATTAAGTGATAACAGAAATCTAAGTTTATATATGCTCTAAAATTAGCAATACTGAAGGCAGTTGAAAGCAACCAAGGTTGAAAATGGAAAGAGCTTGAAGACCGCCAGAACTTCAACCTGTAGGTCACATTCAATAAACTACAACAGGTGGCCAGCTCATCTAAACTTGACATATTTTCTGACTTGCTCACTGTAACAATGAAAAAATAAAGGATCGATATTGTGCTTGCTGGTTCTTTTCCCATTCACAGAAAGAAGCATTGTCAGTATCCTATTCCAACCAGAATTGGCTTTTCTAGGGTAGATTGGTCCCAAATACCAATATGTTTTGAGAAATTTTTGGTTGCAAATAGGGTACCATGTGGCATGCATAAGTGGTACCCCATGGCCAATAAGAAAGTGACAGCTGCTTACAAAATCAGACATTGTTGGGAACGCTCCACCTCAATTGATGACGCATGAAGACTTAACGGAGATGGAACTTCTGTCAATTCTCTCGCCCCCCACGAATCACAATAAATCTAGGAGATTCCTTCTACATTACTCTCTCTCTCTCCCTCTCCTGAACAAACCCAGTTTATGAAATTAATAAACAGAAAGTAGGAGTCTGTAGGACTAAGTGGTTCTCACTCTTGTTTTTGGTCATGGAGATGCAGGGGAGGGAAAGAAAAAGTTGGATCATAACTGGTTGGGAAGAGGTGGAAAAAGAAACTGGGTTTGTTCAGGAAAGAGAAAGAGAGTAATGTAGAAGGAATCGTCTGGATTAATCGTGATTCGTGTGGGGGTGAGAGAAAATTGACAGAAGTTCCATCTCCGTTAAGTCTTCCAGCGTCATCAATTGAGGTGGAGCGTTCCCGATAATGTCTGATTTTTTAAGCAGCTGTCACTTTCTTATTGGCCATGGGGTACCACATATGCATGCCACGTGGTACCCTATTTGCAACCAAAAATTTCTCATATGTTTTACACAACTGTTGATTCTGGGGCAACTTGTCCCACAGCTACTTACAACTCTGCTTAATGCATGAAACACAGTAACACAAGCCTACATCGCTCAAACCACCCTTGGGACCAAAATGATCATAACAAGAAAGATTTTTTACCTTACTCGTAAACTGACCGCTTTACAATTTATCACAATTGCAAAATGTCATACGGCAAGCCCAAGCTTAAGTTAATACTTAACGAAAGATATGTGAGGTTGACCGCTTTACAATTTATCACAATTGCAAAATGTCAGACGGCGAGCCCAAGCTTAAGTTAATACTTAACGAAAGGAATGTGAGGTTGTATATTAAGGTCACACAGAAAGCTGAGGCACGAATGACACCTACATCCTTAAGGTTCACCAGACCAGAGGTTTTGGAAATTGAGCAAGTGGGCCTAACATGACAACACATATCGCAAAGATATAAACAATTTTCTAAAAGGCTTAAACAAATAAAAACTCATCTCTTGGACAGGAAGTCGTCAAAGAGTCATATACTTTTTAAGATACTCCAATGGATGACCAAATGGAGGAAGCTAGATTTGATTTCATATTGTTCCTTTTCTTTCTTTGCAAACAACACATGTCCAACTAGCCAGAATGTTTCTATGTGAAGCAATCTTAAATTACCTTGCCCTTAAAGTTTTTTGCAGCTTCTTGAAATGTAGAAACAACCTTCTCTGAATCATTTGAAGAGGCAAAGAGCAATATCTGCGATTTGAAATATCAGATACATGAATACCCAACCAAGAATACCAATGTGAGGGCCACCAAACACTTGCTGCGACAAACTATCAACACACACATAAACCTGGATGGCCCCCACCATCACTTGGCGTGGAGCCTGCCAACGAAGTTTGAGTGAGTTTGCAGGTTGTTTCAGGCAAAAGTTCGTTTCCCTAACATCTTCCAATGAAGACATTGCTAAATCTCGGGTAATCTCATATTCAAAGACACCGTTCCACATTACCTGTTTTTTAATAGGACTTTCAAAAATCACAGAGGCACTTTCTCTGGTAAAAGTGGTCACCAATGGAAGCTTGTTGGAAGACACAAATTCAGCTATTGCGGACTTCACAAACTGACCATCTGCAAAATAAGTGCAAACGTGGAAGTGAAAAATTGATTCCCTACAGTTTTCATTTAGTACAGCAAACAATTGATTCCCTACAGTTTTCATTTTAGAACAGCAAACCAAAGTGACAAAAGTGAAACATACCAAAATGGCTAAGTTTCTCATCCTCCCTCTTTACCATGACCAAAGCCGGGCGTTTAGCATCAGGATCCAAGTGGAAGAGCTTTGCAACCTCAGGAGTCGTAGTTTGGTAAAAGTTGACGCCATCTTCTAGTTTGGAAGCAGCAGCAAGCTCCTCACTCTCAGGACCCTATAACATCAACCAAAGAAAAAGGAGTAATAATTTTTAGATGAGGAGAGAGAATCAGTTGAGAAGGAACTAAATAAAGGAACTTCTGGTACCTAATCATTAACTTATAGGAATCTAAGTTCAGTTGAGGAATTGATCCTGGAAAATATAAATTGTCCAGTTCCCATATCATGAGATGTAGCGAAAAAAGAAACATTCCATAAGATGAACAATTCCTATGCAAATTTAGCTCAAAGCTTCCAAAAATTCCAAATGGGTTTAGCAATTACAGGTCACCATGAGGGCAAAATGCTATGAAGCACGGACACCGACACGGATACAGACACAGGAATTCTAAAAAACTGGGGACATGGACACGACAGGGGACATGGCAAAAATAAGTAATACCAATGGAAACATAGTTATATGTATAAGCATGAGGCTTCCATATACACATTTGCCCCCCAAAAATACTTTTAAAATTGCATATTTAACCTCTGCCGTCCCTATACGTGTCCCCCTAAAAACATTAACTAGTTTTGCCATGTCCCCCGCGTGTCTCGGTGTCCCAGTATCGGCCATGGGGACACCGGTGGACCGGCATATAGGAGTGTAGGTGCTCCTAGGCAAAATGTAAAGTTAGCTCTTTGCCAGATGAAAACAACAGTATAGCATGCCAATGTTATGTCATTTGAATTTTCCAAAGTTGTATGGAGTAATTTCCAAGCATTTGAAAGGAAAAGGAAACAAAAAATGAACTCTGACATGAGGGCTTTTGGGAGTTCACCCTGTAGAATGAAGGAAGTACAGTTCAGACATTGTTTTGTTATCCACCTCACCTCCCCGAAATAAGCAACAAAAACAGCAAATCTCTATGCTGATAACCGGAGAAAATAGCTGTAGGAAGTGCGTACCGCCAAAGATTCAAGGAAGCCCAAAACAGCTTTATTCTCAGAAGTCAATACACGCTCGGCCTCATCTGCTGTTGTTATGTTGGAGACACCAGGTCCGATTTTCTTCTTTATCCAAGTTACTATAGCTTCTCTGCATAGAGAAGTACTTAAATTATCAGTCTCTGACGGGATGCATTACCCCACAAATTAACCACAGTAACATTAATAACAACAAGAATGACCACAAAACAATTACTCCCTCTGTTCTTTTGGTTGTCCCTTGAATCCTATGTTGCACGGACACGGAACACAAAGATTTTTTTAAAAATGGGGACACGGACACAGCAAAAATAAAGAAATAAATAACAATGTAATGCAAAGCCGGCGACAATTTCAACATGACTGGTTTTCTTCTAAGGGAGTGTTTCCACTAAACTAAATGGACACTAGGCAGGTCATTCTTCTTACATACATCAACTAAAATAAACCATTTAGCGGAAACAACTTGACTATTTTCATTAGTGTGAAGAAAAAACATATAGCGGAAACGCACTCTAAGTAAGTTCAAGGATAATGCAGTAGTGTTGATCTGCTGATGCACTATTATCTTCAGTTTGTCCAAATCTTTTAGGCCGCAAAAAATTACAAGATCTCACCTGCATTACGTTGACGCTATGTTCCAATCTAAGATTTGCCAGTAAAGAAAAAGGAAAGCATGATAATGCAACTAATTCAGCTTCTCCGAGAAACTAAAAAAAACTACACAAACTCAAATTTCCTGTCAAAGGCATGTTTTTTTCTCAGTTTTCCAATTCAACCAAATAAAGCTAATAAATTCAGCTAGAGAGAGAGAGAGAGATGACGGAGCGACTGACTTGGTCCTTTGGCCAGTGTAGGGCTTGTGTTCACCATCGACGAAGAAATACACGGTAGGAAACCCCTGGACTTCGTACTCCTCCGCCAGCCCACTCTCCTCCGTCGCGTCCACCTTCGCCAGCGCCACCGCCTCTCCCTTCAGCTCCGTCGCCGCCGCCGCGTACTCCGGCGCCAGGGCCTGGCAATGTCCGCACCACGGCGCGTAAAACTCTACCATCACGAACCTATTCCCCTCCACGAACTCGCTGAAGTTCCTCTCCCCCAAAACGACGACGTCCTTCTCGTCGATCTCCGGCGACCGCGAGTACTCCTCCTCGTCGTGGTCGTGGTCCAGCCCCGAGGGAACTTCGAAGTCGTCGTAGTTCTCGATGTCATCGTCGTCGTCGACGACGTCGTTCTCTTCGTCTGAGAATTGGGGATCTGAATGGGGAAGTGCGGCGTCGTCTTGTTCGGACTCGAGGAAGGTGAGGAACTCGTCGTCGTCGTCGGCGGCGGAGGTGGTGTGTTTGGAGAGAGAGGGAGAGAGAGTGGTGAAGAGGAGGAGAGCTGAAATTGAGAGGGCGAGTGCGAGGATGAGTCGACTCGTCATTATGCGGCGCGTTCAAACCGGCCGTGAGATCTGGAGTTTGGACCGTGTCTTCGAGCGTGGGCTTTTAAAGACGAGGATCATTATAAAAAATGAAAGCAAAACTCTCTTTTTTATTTTTTTTGAAAAGTGACGTAATAATTCTAGCTAAATTTTAGTTATTTTTGCTCGTCTTTTCTAAATTTTGATTACCTCAGTATATCTTTTGAGTCATTTGTCTGTCTCGGTGAGAAGAGACTACAAATTTAAATTTGATTTGTAAAATAATAGGAGGGAGGAAGAGGAAAAGGAAAAGACAAAATAAGAAACTGCCATTCTTCTTGATGAAGAAAATATTGGGAGGAAGCAAAATAAAATAAATTAAATTAGGAAACTAAAATATTCTAGAGTTATTCTTAAAATTGCAAGACTTTCTAACAAAATATTCTAAAAGCTAAATACTCTAGTATTTATTAAAGAGAAATGATTGTTAGATCTCCACCTGCATCATGGCTGCCAAACGATATCGGATGTGGATATTCTGTCCTGTAATTGTGATGTCCAGTTGTGATTTGTATCCGGAGATGTTGCAAAATAGCTTCCTGCAGAGTGCATTCATCTCGGCACTCAATGGTTCAGATCTTCTTTTTTTTTTCCCGGAGACAGTCTGGATCGAAAACAAACTTTTCCAAAAAAGAGTTACAAAGAAATGAATTTTTTCCTAAAAGAGTTTATTTTTAATTCGGACAGTTAAAAACACTTTGAACAGATGCAGTGATGCACTACAGCGCTCTGTGGCAAACTGCTTTGCAGCATTCCCGGATCCCTGTTTTTCTTTCCTTTCCAATTCTGTTACAATTTCCTTCAATTTTCTCTCTGCTTGGTAACATCATTCAATACAATCAAGCAGTTAATTTATTTCCCCTTTTTAATTCTACAAATTGTAACATTAAAGCTCACTTCGTAATTCCATCCTTAGCAGGATTCTGGAAAACTAGGGTTGTTCAAGAAAACCGTCCAAACCGTAAAACTGGTCCGATCCGGACCGAACCATCCTATTTGGTCTAGTCTTGTGGTTCTGCGGTCAGATTATGGTTCTAAAAAAATAAAAACCGTTAATTTTGGTTCGGTTACTGGTTCTCAATTAAAAAACCGTGGTTAAAACCGGATCGGACCGTTTAAAACTAATATATATATATATATATATATAAATATATGTGTGTAATTTGGTAGGTTAATCTCTTTCTTGCTAAATTTACTTTATTTAGAGATGAAATCTCATTTGTTAAGAAAGTTTTTATTTTCTTCCTTCTTTTTCAATTCTAATAGATTATCTTCCAATTCTTTACAAACCTTATTTAACGGATTAGTTTTTATAATTTCAACCTCACGTCTCTCTTTCTCACACACCGGAGATAGATTTGATGCTAGTTGGATAGAATCGGAACAGGACTGATTAGGTTTCACTCATATATTGGTTAGGTTCTAGTTCCCAATTTTCTTAAACCGTTTGAAATGGTCCGGTTACCAATTTTTTAGAGAATTGGACCAATTCGAACCATGTACACCCCTACTGGAAACCAAAGAAACCAAAGAACAGAAGAACTCACCGTCTCAAATGGATACATTTTCTTTTGATAACTCAGCCACTTAAGTTTTTTGGCCAACTTATGTCTACAGGCAACCAATTCCACAGCCCACCTGGAGGCTCCCAATTAAAGTCAAAGTAAAACTCTACATGAATTGGCCCAGAGAGCACTTGGGCGGTGATAAAACAAAACATGGAGATATGGGGGGGGGGGGGGGGAGGGCGCGTGGTGGTGTGTGTTGTGTGTGGGGAATGTTGGTCGAGTTCCAAATGCAGCTCCGAACCTCAAGTAATTCATTCACGTATTGCCTGATGAGGAAAACTACTTGACAATAGGGGTTCTTTCGTATATTCTGTAATTACTAATTATGAATCCCAATGAAAAAGAATGGTAGAAGACCATGGTGGTGAGGCTTATTTGAAAAGATCACTACCTAGAATAACCATGCCAATCTCTTCACCTAGACCACCAGAATGCAAATGACCTATTTCCGTTGCTCGAATCCGCTCTAGCTCTTCAACGACACTCCTCATCACCGGTCTTCTTGTACTGGTATCTACACAAAGCAACGCTAGTTCCATCATTTGTTTAACCATGTTCAGAGTGTGGTCTTTTACCGTCTTGTCAACGAAATTGTCAATATCACGAGTGCCCTTGGCCTGCATGGTTAAAACAATGCGTTAGCATTTGAAGAAATAACTACCAACTAGCCATAGCTTTTCTCATGACCTTGTTGGATTGGTTTCCTAGAATTAAAGCCATGATTAGTCGTTTTTTAGAGGGGATAATTCGGTTGAAAAGGGGAACGAGTACAAAGAGGAAAACTTATAAATCAAGGCTGAAATTACTCGGATTTTGCAAAATTAGTATTTGTTTGCCACCCTAAATGGTTGGGATTATTTGAACCTCGATAGACTAATACATCTTTCCCAACCAGAATTTGCTTTAGCGAGAGCCTTGCGCTGTGGATCGCGTTTTTAAGTATACCAAAAAAACTTCTTGTAATAATAGCTAAACCAAAAAGAAACAATCTGGTGATGTACAAGCATAGTACCTAGTTGAAGAAGAGTCGAGCTAAAACTAAAAACAAAATTTGCCAGGAACTAGAAACAACGAGAATTACGGGGACATTTACCTGCGACACTAGATTTTCTTGCACGTCCGAATGATTCCTGCCAAGTGCTTCACGTCCACTGATCAATTCCAGCAAAAAGACGCCAAAACTGTACACGTCGCTTCTCTCTGAAAAGTTGTGCAACGATCTCAACCTTGAGGAAGAGGTTCACTTCAGAAATTAGGAAAAGAGTCACAACTCTCAAGCTTCAACTATGTTAACTATAGTCAGTAATATGCGAAAAATAGGAAGATGGTAACCAATTTGGCCCAAAAAAAACTCAACCATTGAACTTAGAAAGCTTTAAGAACTACCACAGATGTCTCATCTGCAAAGAAAAATGTATCTTTTTTCAAACAGGATTGACGATCAAGAGAACCCTCTAAATTTCAGAAAGACGAAAAAGAGTCAAAACAGAGATTACATACTCAGGATCACGAAAGCAGTCAACCGCTGAGGATGATTCAGCATAGTAACCCTCTACCGGCAAATTTGAGTGTCCAAAATCAGAAACTTTGGCAGTAAAATTTTCATCGACAAGGACATTTCTTGTCCTGAAGTGCATGTGTAGGATAGGGGGTACCAAAGAGTGAAGATGCTCAAGTCCTGATTGAAGATGTAAATTTGTTGGATCAAATATTCTCATAATCTCATGTCCATTGCAGTCAGTGGAACTGAGGGAAACATTGCATCTACCTTTTGCCGCACCTAAAGCGATTATCAGCCTTTGCCTCATGTCAAGCTTTCCAATAGGCAAACCTTCACTGTCTAGAGAAAACAAATGTATGAAGATAGAGAACTTCTTTACATAAACAAACACAGTGAGAAAGAGAGAGTACCGTATAAATGATTCCCGACATTTCCATTAGGAAGATAATCATAGACAAGAAACTGCTGATAGTTCTCTTTGCAATACCCAATAAGCTTGACAAGATGCCGATGGTGAACACTAGCTAGGCACTTCACCTGAATGTGTACCGCTAAGTTAGTTTTGCTGCAAAATGTTCTTACAAAAAGTGGAAAATTGGAACACAGAGAATTGGAAACTTATAACTTCCCTCCTACTGTTAAGGCATTTAATCACATTAAATAGTACATAACTGGGTAGTAAAAACAAAGGAAGTAACCACTCACGATTGGGAAGTATGACAAAAAAGATAGTCTTCTGAGGGCAATCAGTTTTACCTCATTCACAAAATACTGAACCGGGCAGTGCAGGCATCTCTTGATAGCCACAATAGATCCATCACCTAGTAACCCTTTGTATACTAAGCCAAATGAACCTTCTCCTACAAGATTAATTTGGTTGAAGTTGCCTGTAGCCTGCTCAAGCTCCAGAATTGATAATTGCCATAGATTGTATGTATCATACGGAGAAACAGCACCAGAACCAGGGGAAATATCTTCCCTTGCCTGCAGATCTAAAACAAAAGAATTAGGCAAACCCAGAAATAGAAACTAAAATAGTAGTCAAACCATTAAGACACTAATTCAACAGAGGACCCCATTTTGCAACTGAGGGCGATTTTCAGAAACATAATGTACCTGTGATCTCAAATATGTGGTCCACCAACATAACTTCAGCACGGACCAGTCATGTTTGATATCCTAAATTGTTTGGTTTCTTAGCCGTCCCAAAGGGTCAGTTGGGATTAGCTGGAGTGCTTTAAAGTGAAAAGGAACCCAAAAAGACACGCACTTTTCATGTCATTATTTAGCAAATGGGTGGTGAAAGATGCAAGAAAGTACAATGTAGATTTGATAGTCTTTTTCTTGCGAAAAAATACAGGAGAAGATTCAAAAGTTCCAACAGAATGTCGTAGTTACTATTTGAGTTCTAAACTAATTCTTCTTTTTCTACATCTGAGACAAATACAAAGTACACAACCAAAAACAAGAGACTTTGGCACTGAAACTTTCAAATAAAATTTCTAAACTTTCTGTCAACAATTTCATCGGATTCATCCTCGTCAAACAAGAGCGAGAAAATGTATTTCCATATCCTTTTCTACCACTTCCACTTCAATCAACCCAACCCTAAGCTCATTGCATGTCTACTGAAATGGCAACTCATTAAAAGGTTTGTCCAAATCAAAATTGTTAGATGACAGCACAAATATTTCACTTTCATATGCACAAGGAAAGGTAATGTGAATGCTGTCGATTTCCAAGTAGGATAGTAAGAAGATTCCTTAGTTGAGTTACCACGAGGCGATGGCACAGAAGAAGCAGTATCAGATGCCCTCCTTATTAGTCTTTTTAGACGCATCAAACAGAAGCAGACAGTAACTCCAGTGACTACCACAAGCAAAGCCGCACCAATGCCACCTACAATTGCAGCTACTTTCTGTTTACTTGGTTTCTTAACTTGAGCTTTTGGCAAAGGCGTGAGTGTTGGAACATTGCTATCCCCACCAACTGTTTCTGCGATTGTTGTTTTTCTGATCTGTGGAGAAAGTGGATAGAATCTAGGAAACCTGATACAAAGTGCAACAAGGGCGGAAAGAAAAACCATTTCTAGTCATAATTGTAGGGCAAAATAAAGATGGAAACAATTATCTACCCTATCGTAATTTCCTGTAGTCTGTATAAGTTTTTCAGTATCAAGCAATTTTGACTGCAAAATTCTGATTGTATCTAGTGCATTAGCTATTACTCATTAGTGTTATTATAATTGCACCCAAGTATTCAGATTTCAAACTTAATGCAACATATATGGTAAACTAATGAAACAAAGATAATTTAGCCTATTATTCAACTAAAGAATGGTGAGAAAGCTGAAGGGTAAAGGAATTCCTCTAATCCATCCCGGTAATTGTGATAAAAAAGAGGGGAAAAGAGAAATCTTACCAAGGAACAACTCCCTGGTCGTTCAGTTTCTGATGGTAAATGCATTCCCGTTGTCCCCCACAAGGATATCTCCTGATTCTCCCAGCCAAATGTCGAGAATCGCCAACTGTGCTCTTGAAACCAAATAAAGCTTCAGCTACAGAAACAGAAACAAAATTGACGACATGAATCAAAAGCCCTTCTACAGAGTATTATAATTTCGGGTTGGTATTGAGGAAATTTCATAAGATCAGCAACATGAAAAGATGTCAACATGTGCATTGTTTGGATCATGAATTAACGGAGGGATTCATCGAGGAAACGGTAAAGTAGAAGATAATAAGTCACTTGAATGTAATCCTTTGGTTTCGCAATCATTTGCCTTTCCTTGATAATCCCTCCACAACTCCGTGATCCAAACATAGTTAAAACAATGGTTTCATCAATTACTTACCAATTAAAGATTCAACAATGAAACATCCAGAGAACAAGGAGGAAATCTAACCTTGTAGTTTGTGGTTCAATCTAAAGGGTTCCAAAAAATGAATCAGAACAAGAAGGGCCAGATGTTGCCACCAGAACAATTGCATTGTGGACAAGCATTACACTTTTGAGTACCCAACCCACCATTTAGCTACACACATTTTAGAGTCCTGATATAGCCCCCTGAAATATTTTGAAAATAAAGCCCTGAAGTCAATGAACCTCCATAAATTAGATGACTCAAAGTAAGTAGAAACTGTGGAAGCATAACCTGTGGAAAGCTAAGGCCAGATGGGTTTTCTAGTACATAATAATGATGCCAACTTGGTTTGAGAAAATGGGTAAAGTAGTTGTTGATACATTGAATGGTTTTCTTGGACCTCTGATGAGAATTCCAGCTAAGGCATGAAAAGGAAAAGGCCTGAACATAGGGACTTTATCTTTATTGAAATGGACAGAAATATATCTAAGAACCCACCAAATTCCAACCTGTCACATAAATTTCAATTTACAACTGCCGAAAAGGCTCCCCAGGAATCTCAGAAAGCTAAAACAGAAGATACAGAACAAATGGAACAGTGGCTTTGAACAGCCCAAAATCGGATATGGTCCATACAGTTCCTCTTGAAATCCAAGATCTGAACACTGCAGGCTAATAGCCAAGGAAAAGAATCTTGTCAGAAAGTCTTTTACCCTCACAACCCATATTTTCTTCACTTAATTTTCCCAACTGCTACAAATTTACCAACACAACCCGTATTTTCTTCACTTAATTTTCCTTCCTAGGGAATGAAATGTGGAGTTCGATTTAAGTACGAGAAGAAACTGAATGTTGTAAAAACAGGGTATCAATTCTGTAACTACAGTGTGAGATTCATGAACCAGATGTCATGTAAGAGGGCACCCATGCGCACCTCGTGCCCTAGCAGGCCTGTGGTGTCGGGTTGTCTCCCTCCGGTTCAGTGTCAGTCTTGCAAGAGCACCTCTCAATGGAACGTTTCACAGAGGGTAAGGAATCCTATGGTCATGTCCTAGGGGTTCGCTACGTTACCCTTCCTACCCTTTTCAAAATACAATGGATTCAAATAACAAAATTCAAAAAACAGTGGGATAATGTTTGGTTTGATGAACTAAAATGTTAAATGGATACGACCTCACAAGCAATTACACTAAATAAATATGAATTGATTTCTTTCACCACATCTTAAGCATGTTATTCAACAGTCATGTGATCTCCTGCCAATAGAAACTTGCTTACATTCACAGAAAGGGAATTCCAATGGACAAACCCAAATATAAGCACAAATTTGAGTAGAAGTTTTGCTATTGCCATAGCTGTAAATTGTGAAAAGCAAAACAAACCGCAAAACATTTAGTACTAAAAGTTTGAGTCTCCCTCAATTTGGTAAAATTTTTGAGTAAAACTCAATGTGGCATGAGTTTGAGTCGAGAATTAGAGTAAGTTTAGAGGGGTATTATTACTCAGAATTTGGTACCGAATCAATAGTAAAAGGTAAGCGCCGGAGATGCTCCAATCTCGTGTTCGAACAAAGGGAATGGTTTGAGACAAGGAAACATGATAAACTACTAGTACTCCATAAAAGATGAACAGCCGCTATCATTGGAATCACTTCACGTTACGAGCCTGCATTTTCCTGCATATAATTCCAATAAAAAGGACCCCCCCTTTTGACAGAAGTAGTAGACCAACGCAAAACAAAAAATACCCCCATCAGGAGAGAGAGAGAGAGAGAGAGAGAGAGAGAGAGAGAGAATAGAGACTTTTGCAGGTGGTAGAGTGCACTTTCTTGGATGGATGGGATTGAAGAAGAAACAAAAGACTTTCGGAGGAGAGAAATGGAGGGGGGAGCGTACGGTGGCATTAATGAAAGTCACAAAGTAGGACCCAGAAAGGTTCATCTGCTCTGGAGTCTGGAGCGAAACAATCGGCATTGTCCGTGGGATTGCACTTGATTTTCTAGCTCCTCCCTTTCAACATCCGTCCATATGGAAAAGAAAACAAGCGCCGAATCCCTGTTCTTAGTCCTTGCGCGTGTAGACTGCTTGGATCATTTCACGATGCCTGTTCTTGTTTGCGTGCAGAGGTAATAAGTGGAAAGAAATAGAGAGATAAATATTAGAAGTAAGAGAAATTTAGAAAGAATCTAGAGAAAATTTTTAAAAAATACTTTTTGAAAAGAGAAGAGAACAAGGTATTGATTTGTAAAATAAAAAATTTGTTCGTGAGCTGGCCCTATTCGATTTGGGTATAAAAGGAGATTTTTAAGAGTAATGAATAAAGAGAGAACGGATCAAAAAAAAATAGAGAAAAAAATTATTGAAAACCGTACTTAAGAATTTTGAGATTTCAAAACGAATAAGGACCAGAATGAAGATTAGAACAGGAATGGAAGGTCATATCGGAAAATTATGTCACATGAATCTGAATTGCGGTTATTTTATTTCCTAATATATTTCTTAAAAAATTGGACAAATTTAAAATTTCCTATTTCTTTTGGAAGAATTTTTTTCGACTTAGTTTATATCATTTTCGGACATTTTCCTGAAAATGATCCGTTTGCTTCGAAGGGGAATTCCACAAAAACTCTAGCCTGGTTCATGCAGCTCTTGCATTTTATGGTATCCAATTTCCCTTTGCACAGACGTGAACACCTTTCTTGTCAAAAAAAAGAAAGAAAGAAAGAAAGACGTGAACTTTACTCTCACCCAATGGGTCCCTTCCCAACCCTACAAAAAGAGAAGGTGCAAACAACCAATTTCTCTCTCTCCCCCCACTCTCTCTCTCCAACCGTCACCACAACAAATTTCCCAAAAGCTACAACTCCTCTTTCTTAGCCAACAATCCTTCCACAATCGTGAAACTAAAAAGCTCCACTTGCCTTCAAATGCAAGAAGCTTCTTTTCAACCCATGCAGAAAAATATTCCTACAAGTATTCAAAATCAGATTCAAGAAGCTAGCCACCCTTTATAAGAAGTACCCTACATTCCCGTAATTAAACCACACCAATCCGATTCCAGAAATTCCCCTCCAAGAAAGGCTAGCTAGCTGCTAGGTTGCTACCACTATTTGCTTCATTGAGAAGGCCAAGAGAGATGGACCGATCGACTAATGACGCTCAAGAGTTTCTCGGATGTAGGGCATCAAAGACCACCATTTTCGTCGATCCCCTCTGACACCAGCTTGCGTAAGAACGAGCGGGGGTCATAAGACAGAGGCTTATGGACAGAGAGATGTGGAGTACGCGTGCAGGAGGTTTGAGAATTATGATTACCATCCACATAATAACCTTCAAAGATCAGCAAAATATATCAATCTTTTTTAAAGTATTTAGAGAAGTTATTCAAGGGCTTTCAGTAAAGCTTTTCTAGCTAACAGATTAACATGTACCAAACCAACCATAGGAACTACTGTTTCAAAGCCCCAAATGCAGTACCCAAGTTAATCTGTTAACCAATAGCAGTAAATCTGATGGCATCCCTAACTAGATAGATAGATACCTATTTACAATTCAGTGACCAGTAAACAAAATCCTTCCACATGAAGAGCTTGTGTTTTTTTTCTTTTTAATTCTTTACCTTTCTAATTAACTCTATTGGTCACCTTGTACATTTTCATAGAGAGAAGATGAAAGGGTTAATTTTTATCAAAAGCAAAATTGAGCTTTCTATTGCGCTTAGGATGATTGTGTACTTATGTGATATAATTCAAATATTTGTATTTTTACAGATTAAATAAAAAAATTTCTTTTACCTTTGAATAAGAAAAAGGATTTCCCCGCGCTTTTTATTTTATTTTATGAATGCACTTAATTTTCTTGTCTTGTAATTAAAAAATTATAATACAAGTTTTCAAAAAAATGTCTAGGAATGAACCATCCATTTCTTTGTCTGGAAATGAATTTGAACCGTTCATTTCTCTTTTCTGGGTATTTTTTGGAAACTTTCCATGGATCTGATCGTTTTCGAGAAACACTCTCTCCCTCTGTGTATGGGCTCCATGTAGTGTTGCAAACAAATTAAACTATTTGGGAGTAACTTTGTTGTTCAAAAAAAATTTGGGAGTAGCTTGAAGCTCAAACCGGCTTGATTTGTTTAGTAAATGCACCCTCAAGGCTCACATGACTTGGTGGTTTGTTTCGTAATTGTGCCGAGTTAGAATATAATTTTTCACTATATAATAAACAAGTCAAACTCGTGTTAATTGTATTTTGACACGTTTAAAATTACACATCTCATATGTGTATAAGCTCAGCTCGTTTAGCACTTGAATTGAACTTAATAAATGAAATACTCCTATTGAAGCCCGAACTTGAGCTTAAATATTTGGACTCGATTTGAAGTCAAACTCACTGAATTCTAAATGAATCAAACCTTTTTTTACATGAACATGCTAAATTTAGCTCAAATCAGCTTGAGTCATTTGCACTCACCTCCGCACATCCATGTGAGTGGTTATGCATTTGTGCCTTAGGACTTTTCCATTTGCCTTTCCTAAAAACCCCGTCTAATGATTCCGAATAATGAAACGGGTCCACCCGCAGCAAATATTTTCGAGAGTTAGAGTATTTGAGTTATTAACTTTATACGTTTTCTGACTAATCGATCAAAGACAGATTATTCATGTGAAAATTAGAAAATTCACAATTTTGTTTTCAGCCCGACACTAAAAATTAAACCCAAGTAAATGTGTGGGAGCTGAACGTGCCTCAACGAAGGGTTGTTTGGATTAAAAATTAAGGGTGAATTTATTTATTTGTTTTTATTCAAATTTGTTAGTTTTGCGTCAAATTTTTGTGATTTATTAATTCGTTTTAACGAGAAGAATCGAAAAAGTATAAAATTTTGATCAAAACTTATAATTTGTTTTATAAACAAAAATTAAATAACTACAAAAATTTAGCGCATAATTAACGAATGCGAAAAAAATTAAATAAAACCACCCGAAATCTCAAAAACGAAACTGAGCTTCATCGCAGAGGATTGACGGAAACAAGCGAAGAGAAGCCATGATCAGCATACTCGCTCAGGTCAGCCAACCAATCTCTCTCTCTCTCTCTCTCTCTCTCTCTCTCTCTCTCCGCAATTAACGCGAATCGATGTCCCGCAGGAGCGCCTGCTCGGCGCCGCCCTGGGTACCCTGTTCACGTCCGCCGCTGTTTTCGAGCAACGGAGAAACATCTACAAATCAATCTCAGACAACCAATCTCAGTCTCAGGTAAAAAATTTGCAGCTATCTTTGCATCATACCGCAATTACATTCATTCTGCTTTTTGAAACCCTAGAATCCACGTTACCGTGTGTGCTAAATGATGTTTTTGTTTTTTGTAGCGTTAGTGCATCCATTTAGGTCTTAATTTGCCCTCGTATTTTACAGACTCCTGGTTGCGATTGAACCTGTTGCTGAAAATGGTGTGGAACCTAAATTATACCTTTTGCAGGGTTTAACTGGAACCTGCGCATTAGAGTTTGAGGATATAAGACTAAAATCAATAAAAGCCCCTAATCTTGTCTGATGGTGCTACAGCCGGTACATTAGTTGATTTCTTATCCCTTTGAGGGGAAATTTTATAATCCAGCCATTCATTGTTTCCAAAAGTTATAGCCTATTGACCCCTGTCGTGTTTTTCGTTCGACACTGCATCCTCTGCCATCCTTCCCAAATATCAAGCTATATTTTTTCATCAGCTATTGTTCTATTTGCCTCGACTCAGACAAGTACTAAATGGGACCAAACGAATTAAAATGACATGGCAGCCATGACCCTCTCTCATTATCAGGCTGTGTTGATTTGCACATTTTTATAACAAGCCTAAGTACAGCCATAAAGTACAAGAAAAGATTTTATTAGTGAGAAAGGAAGAGAGAATGATGGCGTTGTGGATTCAGGTACTGGTCAAGTACTAGGATTTCCCATTTCTGATATTGGTTGAGTGTAGGATTTGACATTACAAGTTCAACGTAAGTTTGTTCCTCTCAATAGCATTTTAAGTACATGGTCCAATATTGAGTCACCGGCTCGCAGAGTGGGAGCGAGAACTTGTTTTAAATTCTCGTAGAACTGTTTAGAGCGTGTCATACGCGTGCATTTTTTTAAGTAACCTAGCTTTATTAGTTTGTTAGAAATGAAAATCTTAACCATCAGAATTCTACCAAGTCGGTTTTCTGATTATTCTATATAGAATCTCAATTTGCCGTATAAATACATAAACACCATGAGGAGTCGAGGATAGTGTCAACTGTACATTGGGTATTGGGTTGAGACTTGGACCTTGATATCTTCGTCTTCACGAAGTCACTTTTTTCCATATTTCTTTCTTGTTCTCCACTGTGTTTAAAGTTGTGATTGTCATATTGACAAATAATAGGTATAAAATACATCATAGAAGAAATCACAGATCCTCTTTTCTTTTATGTAATTTCCTCTTGAAAATTCTTGAATTGGTGGGAAAATGGTGCGTCAATCTTTATAACTTATCATGAAATCGCAATTTTGACGTATGCAACATTGTCTCCTATGAGAAACTCTTGTTTTGAAACCTAGCATCCTATAAGTACTGTTTCCGTTTTGGCTACTATTTGTAGTGGCCCCGAAAATGGGGCTCGGATCACTCACCAAGCCATAAATGCCCTGAGCGCGACTAAGAGGATCCCCGACTCCATGCTGGGCATATGGCCCAGAGACTCATCGGGATCCCCTTGGACCGCTCATTGAGCCACAGTGCACCGAGCGAGACCAAGGAGACCCCCGCCCCTCATTCAGCGTAGCGTCCTAGGACCCCATCGTGTCCCCTCGGGATATCGCTCGGTAGAAGGCATCCACCTGGGGTTTGTTGCTACCTAGGGCTGTAGAACATGCTCGACCCCGACTCCCCGAGGCCTCTTGAAGAAAGACGGTTACGCTAGGAGGGTCCCAAACGGTTACGCTTGGAGGATAGTCATTGGGGCCTGACCTGGCCATGTGTTCCGTAACCGCCTTATCCCATTCATCACATATGACGTCACCCGAGGCGGTTAACTGAGCATACCCTCCACGCGCTAGCTTGGAGGCGAAGCAAAGTAAGGTCTATAAATACAAAGGGAATCTAGCCTAAAGAGATATGTCATTCTACCATAACCCTAGACCTATATACTTCTCCCTACGTTTAACTTGATCATCAGAGGGTCACTGGGCTTCCACAACCCTAGTGACTTCTTGCAGGTCCAGCGGCAGGCACGCGGAGTAGTAGAGGACGGAACCGGAACCGACCCACGGTCAAGATCCTGATAAACCGAACCCTTACACTATTTATTAATTGTCTTACGTCTTAAGTCTTGTTAACTAGATTCTGCTAGGATGCGAATTGTTGTTGACATGGGATCTTTTAATAACTTCAAGATGCCACTAGCATTGCTCTTATATCGTGATGAAATTCCATTTATAGTGTTGCTTGTTAACTAAGAAGCACAGATACGGATATGGATACAGATACGGGACACGGACCCAACACGGATACGCAGATACGTGATTTTTCCAAAAACAAGGGCACGGACACGGTGGAGGATACGCTAAGTACATAATTTATTTATTTTTTTATACAGAAATTCAATATTATATAACAATATTATTTTTTCCAAATTAAAGATGAAAATTCCAATGAAAATATGAGAATAGCGGATTGTGTTTATATTGTTAAGTTATGGCTTTAAAATTTGGTTCATCTGTCAAATAGTACATTGTAACTCCATTTCAAGTTTTAAAAATTACACAACCACCCAAAACGTGTCCAACTCAAAAAATAATTAAATATTTGGACACATAATTTCACGTGTCAGGAACGTCTCCAAGCGTGTCCGTTTCCGATACATGCCCGACACGGATGCGGGATACGAAAGGCTTGAAGACGTGTCCGTGCTTCTTAGCTTGTTAATTATGGATGGAATGTGGTATTCATTTTCCCTGTGGACAACTAAATGCTACTCCATTAAGCTTAAATAGGGAGCTTGCATTTTAGTTAGGATGTGATCAGGTTGTTTTGGATCAGCTGTTTGATTTCTATGCTTGGTTTGGGTTTTCAATATTTCTAAGGTGGCATTGATATGCATAGTTTTTGTTCTGTGGTCTGATTTGTTTGCTAGCATCCTGTTGAAGTTATAAGTTATAACTGTATGAGAACATGAACATCTAATGGATGCATGCAATGCTTTTGCTTTCAGGTGTAATTTATGAATATTCGTTCTGTTTTCCCTTTCTGTTTTTATGCCTCAAGTTCCCAGCAAAGTGTTTGGGTTTCTCCGTAGATTTACATCACCTTTTTGCTTCATATTCTACATATTCTTTTGAGTGCATATGCAATGATAAAAGAGATAAGAATGCTTTAGTTCCGTTTTAAGTGCGTATAAAAAGACAAAAGAGACAAGAATGCTGTAGTTCCGTTTTACCTGAACATGTGACCAAGTCTTCGAAGCATCGGTCTGTTTGTTTTCAGAATGTCATATTCTTGGAATTCCTTCTGATGCTCTAAGGTAATGTTGTGCATCTACCAGTGAGAAAAAAATAAAAGAAAAGGGATTGATGCGACATTGCCTGTGGATGCTATATACTTGCTTGTAACCACACCTGTAAACTTTTCGTGGGAAGAAAATCTTTGCCCACTGTATATGCTACGTTAATGAATGCATGACTTCCAGTTCTACTAGAGGAAGGCCTTATACATGAATATGTGATACAATTGATCATCCTTTGAACATAATATCTGAACGTGCCATAGATGAGATAGACATTGGCTTTGTTAGACTCTGTGTGACTTTGGGTTGTCTTGTTCATAGTGCCTGCATTTTTTTGTCTCTTCTCCCTTTTTTGGATTTTCTTTGCTTTTTTTTTTTCTTTTCATTTTTCTTCTTTTCAATTTGACATTGCCATGCAAATGAGAAATATTTGCATTCAGTGTACTTATAGATGTTGGAAGTTGCATGGTTTCTTGAGAATGAGAAATACTGGAACTAGAAAATTCACTATTCTGTGCCATTTCCATTCAAACACAAAACCACGTTCTTTTCTGCACTCTTCATCATCATCAAAGGTTATGCTTTAAACTTCTTTCAGGTGAGAGAGCCCATTTTTGAAAAGAGATCCCATTTGGACTTTGGACACTTGTGGAACAAAGCTGTGGATCAAACATTGGGACCTGTAATCGAGTCTCTCAGTTCTCGTCGGTGGTAGAAATGTTGTGTAATAAAACACTGAAACATGTATGTGTTGCTTTCCATTTTTATGTGTTGAGAGTGCAATGACTTGCATCGAAAAAAGGTTGGTGGTTCTTTTAGGCGATTGGAGTGAAGGTCCACGATACAATTCTTGTCTTTCTAATGCATTGTGAAAGGAGAAACTTTAACTCTCTTCCCCAAAGGCTTGATTATTTTGTTCTCATGGTAACTTGAGTTCCGATTCAGTTATCCATAGTTGCATTTTCCTTGAGACTGTGACTGTGTTTTATTTGGTTGACCAATGACAATCATGCATGTATATAATCATCCACATCCATGAATGTAAGCACCAGGGCTACTCCACTTGAGTGGACTAGTTTGTCATGAATCCATAGAAACCAGTTCCATTTGCTGTTATGTCCATGTTGAATCGATCTACTTCTGTTATCAGGACGTAGACCGGGTACTCGGTCAGCGGACCTGGTTTCTAAGCATGTGGATTTAGGCCGGTTGGTTTTCAAATGTGGCCCGATCATGAAGCTGGAGAAAGTCGAGGGTTTGACCAGCTATGTCCACATATAAAGCGCCAGTTAGTTATAACTTTCAAGTATATCACTATATCAGTAGAGTACTTTTCAGACCATTTAGTGGCAATATTTTGGGTTTTGTTATTGCGTCAGGAATGAGCCGAATCCATAGTCGAAAGGTTGTTCTTTGTGCACCGTTTCCGCTTATAGGAGATTGTTTCCTGGGAGTCTGTGACTCGATCTATCCATCTTGTTGCTTTGGGAAATATTTTTTTTGCTTCAATGAATAGGTACAGTGCTGTAGAAGCTGGAATTTAAGCGTACTAGTAATCCATTCAACTGTAAGCACTAAAAAGGACCAATCGGTACACCGTACAGTACATATCCAAAATCAGAGACGAAAAACGGAGAAAAATCCATTGGTGCCTACATATGGCTCAAACCTAGTTCTGACGCTTCAGAATACTCATGGTCAGCATATATGTTTCTGTATCAAGCATCAGGTTGAATAGAACTAGTTCGAGTCAAGTTGGCTCGACGCGTGACCGCTACGTAGTAAACGCCGATTGCCAAAACCGCTGCACACACAAAACCAAACACAATGCCGGCTGATCCACCAGCTCCCAACCGGGGCCTGCCATGCTCCTCTGACCGCGATTTGCTCTCGTGTGCCACACTTGAAGCTACCGTGGCTGCTAGAGGAAGCGGGGAGCAGTTTGATTCGGCACACGGGTCTTGGGTGCCGGGGTGCTTGGTGTCCGGGTGGAAAAAGTTGACTGCCGATGGCGAGAAAGCCATTGGGTTCTCATAAGCAAGCCCGTGGGGAGCTCTGTCTTGAGCTCTGGTAATGGTGAGGAAAGAAAGAAGAGTGAAGATCAATACTGAAGCCATAGGACTAGGGGTGCGCACGGGTTAGGTTCGGACCCGAACCGGATCCGACTGGTCGGGTAACCAGTTTTTTGGCCCCGAACCGAAGAAGGGAGGATAACCGTCTACGTGCCCGATTTTTTTGGTCCGGTCGGGTCCGACCAAAACCGAAGTAATCTATATGAATTGTTACTCTTTTGGTCGGGTCGGGTAAAAAAAACAGCACCCCGAGCCCTGAACCGAAAACTGATTTTTTTGTTTTTTGGAAAAATGTACCAATACCCGACCGAACCACATGTTCGGCCCCGCCCGAAACCCTTCGGGTTGGGTCGGGTCCGTCGGGCCACAGGTTTTTTGCACACCCTTACATAGGACTGTAGGAGTGATAAATTTGGTAGTGTGTGTTGGGAAAAACTCGGCAATCGCATAATATTTCACACAACAATTTCAATAACAACATTACAATTACAAGATTGAATCAAATTACAGAATACAAAACCAGTGGACAGAGTGTAAGAACGAGATACAAACAGAATTTTTTGAATATCAAACTGAGTCTTGTGTAATACCACAGTCTCCTTAAGAAAGATTCACCACCTACAGTCGGTGTTGTAGGATCTTGTTCGCGTCTTCCTCCGAGGGTCGGCTCGGCTAAACCGCAAGCCGTCGGAACACCACCGTCGACCGCCTTGGCGAACTGACTACCGCCCGTCTCTCTCTCTCTCAAAGAACAATATGCTGGAAGATATAGAAGCACACTTGACTTTCTGATGCTATTTCCAAAACGTGAGCCTCCTTTATATAGAGTGAAGGAGGTATGGGAGGTGTAATGCTGCCATCAAATGCTGATATAATTCAGCCATTTGAATGAGGGAGGTTACAATAGTGAATGACAATCATGGTGAGGGGTTACAGGAGTTATGAAATTTACACATCAATATGTCTATTGATTATGGTGCATCCAGATACAACGAACCTGAGACATACTCGGTTGCCTCGAGAAACCCTCCGGTAGCCTCGATTTCATTTATATGAAATTCCGTAAAATTTCCAACAGAGTGGCCCTTTTAGGACTTGAGGTGAAAAGTATTTGGTAGTGTTGCTCTGTTTTGGATGCTTTTGGAGTGGTTTTTATAGGGTCCTGAAGTAGTGGTGGTTGCTTGGAGTGGAATGTTTTCAAGAGGGAACAGAATGATGA
>BPLS01000304.1:604925-615481 GCA_019656275.1 Rhododendron kiyosumense
GTGGTTGGTATTATGACCTTTACTTAATTGAAGTAAAGGTCTCCCAGAAATGCCCTCACAGTGTCACACAAGGCCTAATTTGGATCAAGGATTTCTGGAGGAATTTTTAACAACTTGAGAAAAGAAAATGATAGGTGGGTTGAGTGGACATGAGAAAACTAATAAGTGTTTGTTTTCTGTGAGGTCGCATGTTTGAATCTTACGGAGGCCAAATGTTTCAAATCTTGGAGACACTGGAGGATTTGCCATGTCGCTTATTTCAGGACTCCTGAATTAGTTGAGATGACTAGGACATCCGGTTGTAAAAAAACAAAAAAAATGATAGGAAATCATCCACCAAAGGTCAAGGTCCAAAAAGCTGGCAACAAAAATCACTTTCCTCTGTTCTTTTACTGGTCTTTTGGTTGAATGTCTCTTTTTAATTGGCTCATTTTTTTCACTTTAACCTTGAGCATTTTAGTTTTCACAATGAACTTGAATCAAGTGGAATAGCTCTCAATTAGGGGGAGGTGGGGGAGCTGCTGTCCTTTAAGGGGCAGCAGCCTGCTTTCTCGGCCGTGTGGGGCTTGCTCCGGTCTCATTTCAATGATCGAAAAGGTTCACTTCGGAGAGCTCGTCGAGTAGAATAAGTGTACCAAAAATTAGCTCGATCGTGTTTGATCGGATCACATATAATTTGCCAATAATGAGTTCCAGTGGATTTGATCCAGTGTTTCAGATCCATTCTTTTCAAGATAAAACTGTTTCGATAAGGCTCTTAATGATATCCGTTCAAGTTGATTTTTGATACACTTTTTCTACTCGACAAGCTCTACGAAGTGAACGTTTTCGATAATCAAAGCGAGACCGAAGCGGATCCCATTCAGCAGGGACAGCATGCTGCTGCCGTTTAAAGGTACAACAGCTCTCCAACTCCCAATTAGGGCGGAAATGGTAATTTCATTATCGCCTTTGCGTAAGTTGCATTAGTACGTAGTACTACTAAGTTGGCGGCCTCGGGTTTCGCAATATCATGTTGTTCTCTTTACTCAAAGTGCTCGTGAAATTGACAAGGGTGGGGACTGGAATAGAATGCCAATGTTCATTCATTCATTAAATAGCTCCACACTTGATGCATGTACTGGTAACAAGTTTTCACATGCATATATGTTAGCGGAATTGGCTCCGGCAGGTGGGCGGCGAGATTTTGCGCGTAAAATGGCTTAAATACGTGAGTTATAAAATAAAAAAAAAAAAAAAAAAAAGCAATCAAACATGCCCGTAATGTAGTTTGCTAAGAATTTAGTGTAAGGTCTTACATGGCCCTAATCACGTCGCCACTCTTCCCCTTTTAAATGTGTATATTGTGGTGATGTAGTTTGCCGCTCTTGATAATTTAAAAGTTGCTAATTTAACGGTTGCTATGATTTCACACCTAAACGTCAATCATTTCCAATTAGAGTGATGACAATATTGTCACAACACGACTCAATTCTTTATGTTCATGGCAGTCGAGATACAGAGAGCAAAAGACAGAAATGTCCTTATGAACAATATGAACATTTTTTTGGAAAATTAAACCATGATTAAATTGTTTACATGTGTTCTTTCATACTGATGGATACATGTAGCCTTTAATTAGCTGTCCCATTTGACATCATATTTTCCTTTCCTTTTCACAGGGGAAGGAAAAAGGTTGAAGAAGGGTAGGGTAGCTTAGCTTAAAGGGTCAGCAAAGTCCCGAAGCGTTGCATAATTATTATACAAATGCTTATAAAGATTGACGCGGCAAGCTCCTATTGGGTCGGCAAAGTCCAGAAGCATTACATAATTATACAATGCTTATCAAGGATTTCAGCACTATAGACATGATTGCAAAAGGTGCATGCTGAAGCTGAAATCAATGCACCCTTTCCTTCTTCTCACGACTTGGTTTTTTTTTTTTTCCTTGAATAACTCAAGTGTCCGGGCTAATTTACGTATATCGATCTCGACTAATTTTAGAGGATTAATTCCACCGTCCAATTTGCGGGGGACCCAATTAAAACCTCTAGAGCAAAATTCTATATGGACTAACTTCAAAAGAGTCAATATCTGAGAAGTTTCGCACATGAAAATTTAGCAGACAACAAACCCTTTAACCACCTTAGTTTGTTTTTTTTTTTCCTCGACTTGTTTACTTGCTTCATGAGAAAACACTGACCCCTCTCTCTCTCTCTGTGACCCATTTACAATTCTCACAAGGTCCATGTCTTAAGAGTATAATGGGCTTCTAGGGCTTTCACATGTTATATGCACATCCGAGTCACAAGAAGTTGTATACAAGTCATAAATGATCATAAAATTTATAGGAATGTCACGCATACAATTTCGGACACAATTGCATTCGGAGTCATTCGATGCACATGCGTTCACATGCATTGAATGGTTCTGAATGAAATTGTGACCGGAATTGTGGTCGAGAGCTGTGTAGGTAAACTTTCTCTAAAATTTACCCCTCAATTAATATGGTAGATTTGGAGTACCAAACACAATTTGAGTCACCATGGACAAGGAGGGGCAAAAAACAAGAAGAGGATGATTGGTATTATCTCGAGAAGACGCGTCTTGAGACACAAGATTGGCATGTTAATTTCTTGTTTAACCTTGGTGACATTTTAGCTCGAGGAATAGGAACATATGTTCAAAATACAAATCCGGATGCAACTGTTTTCACAACGCATGGCTGTATGCGCATATCAAACGGTTTCGAACATAGTTGTGTGCCTGAATCTATTTCTAAATCTATGTTCCTAGTCGTCTCTTGGTTCGAATATGCATAAGATCAAGTTTTACAAGTCATCACCCGTTAACAGCACGAACATAACCAATTATCCTGTGGTCGGATACCAAGTAGGAGAACTGCTATGGTAGCTCCAGGGCCGTCTTAGGTGCCGAGACGAGCAAGGTGGCGGCCTTAAACCCCTGAATTTTGGATCAATATTAGGACTCCAGATAGGTATAATTAGATATGTAATATATATTAAATCTAGCACTTATATAACAAATAAGCTTGCTAGCTTAGTGGAAAAGTTTAGTTTCTTTATCCAAGAGGTATATATATGGTTCAAGTCTTAGGAGCCTCTTTTTTTCTTTCCCATATGAATATTTTTTTCCTCTCATAAGTTCGTTTTAGGCCTGCAAAATCTCAAAGCCAGCCTAGGGGTAGCTCACATTGATAATGTGGGTACAATTCTTTCTTTTTGTTTTGTCCCATAAGTAGCATCAAAACTTAGTTACATTTCTACAAAAGAATTGGCAACTATTTCATGTGCTTGAACTTGCGACCTCATCCTTGAAACTCAAATCCAAGGGAATGAAGGCTAACCGAGGGTCTATTTGGGAACAATTTTTTTTTATTAAAAAAATGTGATTTTAATGGAGATGGTCCCGGTAAGTGTAGATCCAGCGAGTTTGGAGATGACGGAGCGTTGGCCAAATAAAAGAGAAGGGAAGCCGATAGATTTATTTACTGTTTTTTTAATTTTTATCCTTTGTGGAGTGCTTCTCCTTGTTTACTGTTTCTTTTTCCTCGGCTGGGTTCTCCCAACCCGGTTACCTCTACCCCGAACTCTGGTTTCCCCAGATATAGTGGTGGCTTTTGGTGGATAATATTTTCGGTGTTGGTTTGTGAGTTTGGTGCTGATGTTTGTTCACCGAAGTGCATCCAGTGCCCGTTTGCAAGATCAAGATTGTGAGGTTCTGGCATTAGAATTTAGGAAGTTAGGCCTCCTGTTTGATTATGACTTCTTTTGGGAGAGATAACTGTCTTTTTTGATGTGTTCAATTATTTTGTATGATTGACCATGAAACTTCTACCGTTTTATTTTATTTTATTTTATTTTTTAAAAATGGAGATGCTCTTGATTAGGGAAAGTGATTTCCACTTTGAGTAGATAATCAGAAATTATTTTTCTAGAAAGGGAGGTGTATTGCAGTGTCATTTAACCTTTCAAATTCTTACCTGAATCTTCTGAAGGCACCAAATTTAATGAGATGTGATACAAAGCTTTTGGATAATCATATTAGCATATCAAGCTATCATAAACCACAAGCACTAATTAACCTATCTATTACTCTGAACAAACCATTTTATGTACTTAACGAGGTAGAGCAAGTTTTCGAGAGGTCTTAGGAAGATGATTGATGATGAATATTTCCAAACAAAAGATGCAGGCCGGGTAAGCTAGGAAATAGACACTTATCAACAAAAAAAAAACAGAAGCTAGGAAAGACACCAGCATTAAGAATCATCACTATTGTCGTATCCTTCAAGTCACTCTTCCCGTATAGTGTCCAGCTTAGAAGAATAGGGGTAAGAAGAGGCGATGGCGCATCCTAGGCTCCACACGCATGGTCTCCTTCGCAGGGCCGGCTTATGACATAGGCAAGGGAAGCAACTGCTTCCGGCTCTCGAATTTTGGTCCAAAATTGAAGCTCATTGTAATGTAACTTACGTATTAATATTAAAATATTTCCAAATAAAAATACAGACTAGATACTTGATTTAGTGGTCGCATAATATTGTCATACTATTGTGAGTGTGTGATTCGACTCTCATGCATCTCCATAATTGCAAGCATATTTTTTTTACATTTATATTGTCATAATTATATTCTTTTAGTTTGATTTTTTGTACTTTTATCATTTTTTAAAGAAATCATGAATTTGTAAGGGCTCAATATACAAAATTTGCTTTGGGCCTCCAAAATATATGAGCTGGCACTGCTCCTTCGCCATTTGCAGAGAAATGGAAAGTAAAATGCCCAGGAAAAATCAAGCTTGAATGAGCAAAGAGAAAAATACTCACTTCTCTCAGTAGATGAGAAAGAGGACACTGAAGATGACACTGTCTGAAGAGAAACGCTCTAGTGTTTTCAGAGAAGCGACTATGGAAATTGTTGAATGAGAGCCACAAGGTAGGATTTTTATATGGGAGATTCGATTGATCCCTTGAAACATTTGAACCACATGAAAAATTATCGTACATATATATGGAGCTAATTAAAGGTATGAATATGTGCCAGAAAGAGAACCAAAATAACGCAATGATAGAGGCTAATCAACGAACGAAGTAGCACTTCTACATTTGTATAGGCATACCTAATTGTTGGTGGTCTTTACCAAATATAAAAGCCAGAAAATCAAACCACGAGAACACACCGAATTTTTCTGATGGCTGGAGCACTCCTCTTCCCTATAAATATGTATAGTTCGATTGAAGCAAATAGCCAAAAAACGTGAAGCAGAGCTATTGGATGGTTTCCTATTTGGGGCTTCGGGGAGCGGAATCCTTCGTAAAATTTTATTCAATTCTGAAATTTGCTACCCGTGAAGTATTCGATTTGGCAAACCACGTAAAATATGTTTTTGTGTGTGTGTGTGTGTGTTTGGTGTGTTTTTGGGTATCCCGAGCACAATATGTGATCGATGCCTTTGTCTAGTTAGTATCCCAAAAGACAAGTCAGGAATTCCGATCATAATATATCGACTACAATTTGAAGCTAAAAAACCACTTGAGTTTAGCTAGTGACAACTTACCTTTCCGCATTAGCCTCACCAAATTTTGGACCAAATTAATCCTCAAAATTCACTTTTTTACCACTTTTAAATAATTACACAAAATCAGGCTCTTTACTCCCACTCTCTACTCAATTAAATATTCAAACCCACCCCATTAAATATTCCTATCCATCCCGAGAGAGAGAGAGAGAGAGAGAGAGAGAGAGAGAGAGAAACATAAGGAGAAGTGAGTGAATAGTAGCTAGTTTAATTAAACTAGTGACTGTAGTAAAATTACAGATTTTTCATAATAAAGAGTCAAGAGCTGAGTCTGAATGTCTGATGCAACATTATTTATGGTGTTTTACTCATTATTATCATTTAAAGGGTGGAGTAGCAATCCTGATGCAGATGCTCCTAGGCAAGGTAAGAAATAGTTGCACATTAGCTTATACATATGCCTCACTTAAAAATTGCGAACTAGCCTTCGTAGAGATCCGAAGAAAGCCGAGGGGTGATCACTACTTCCAGCGGCTTTACCTTTGGCAAGGTAATCCCCAATCCTTCACTCATGTCCACCGCCTTGTTTCCCGGCGTCGCGAGCTCAAAACCTTGGATCAACCTCGCCAGAGTCAACAGCGTCACCTGCATCGCAAACGAAGTCCCGGGGCAAGACCGCCGGCCCGACCCAAACGGGCTGAACTCAAAGTTCTTCCCGTAAACGTCCAGCCCCGCTGCATGGTTGCCCGCCAACCACCGCTCCGGCACAAACTCTTCCGGGTCTGGCCAAACACGCGGGTCTCGGTGGAGCTTCCACACGTTGGGGAACACACGAGTGCCCTTCGGGATGTTGTACCCGCCTATTTCGCAATCTTCCATGGCTTGGTGCGGGATGGAGAGCGGGCCTGGAGGGTAGAGGCGAAGTGTTTCTTTGACGATTGCTTGGAGATAGACTAGGCTTTTTACGTCTCTTTCTTCGACCCATCGGGTTTTACCGATTTGGGTGTCGATTTCTTCCTGTGCACGGGTCAGCACGGGTCGGTTGTTGAGGAGGTTGGAGAGGACCCATGTCAAGTTGATGGATGTGGTATCGGAGCCTGCTAAGATGAGATTCTGCAAGGAGACAAGTGTTAGAAAACTTCAAGAATCTAATAAATGCATTGATCGATGATTGCCTAATTTGAAAATGAGTTTCGGTAACCAAATCAAACCTTAGATTCCAATTAATTGGGGTCGGCTAAAATGAGTTCTGCTGTGTAGACAAAGGAATTTGTATGTTGATTGAATTTGATCCTAACAAACGACCCAATGAAATGATCTGAAATTAATATCAGGACTACTCAGGCTCCATTCCAGAACGGGTTTAAGAACTTATTTTTTGTTCAATAATAAGGCTTGTTCCACAAAATAAGGAATAAGTACTTATTTTTTGGTTAAGGCAACTTCAAGCTCAAAAATCATGTGTTTACGCAAATAATTTTTTTATCAATATGGATCTTGTTTGATAGATCTTATTGAGATCTTTAATACGGTGCAAAAAAAATTCAAAAATTATTTTTCATTTACGTTATTTTTGAGTTTAAAAATGTGAAATAAGCTGCTTATTTGGGTTTTGTGGAACAACCCTTCTTATTTTCTTTGAGAAGATCCAAAATAAGTACTTATTTTTTAAGAAGATTTCTGGAACGGGGCCTCAGGGGCTTAAAAGAACAAAACTACGCTAGTGAATGGATCAACTGCTGGGACCGGAAGAGCTCATGGAATTTCGGTATTCGACTTACTGGTGGGAATGTATCCAAGACCGTGTTACCCAAGGACTTTTTATGGGTTAGTGCGTATGCTCTCCAACTAGGTCTGTTAATTGGTCGGATCTGATCTGGATCCGATTCGAATTCGATTCGGATCCGATAAGACTCAAATCCGATAATGGTAATCTGGATCTGTTCTGAAAATCCAAATCCGATCAGAATTTTTTTTACTTCAAATATTTTTTTCAAAAAAAAATTATTTTCCAAAAAAAAATTAAAAATTAAAATTAAAATACAACTTCTTAAACACTTTTTTTTCAAAATAAAAAACTTACAGTTTTTTTTAAAAATAAAATTTCAGATCGGATTGATAACAGATTTAATCCGAATCCGATCCAATCTGTATTTGTATTACCAGATTCGGATTATCAGATCGACGTTATCGTACTTGAATTGGATTCGAATCAGATTTGGTTCATTGACAGGGCTATCTCCAACGTAAACAAAAGAGTTTATGTTCTTCAATTTTCAGTTAAACTTTGATTTAAGTCGAATAAATCCCACCTAACCATGGTTAGCTTCATTAATTTCTGGTTCCCAGTGGGCCAATAATCAATATGGGGAACACTTGGAATAATCACTAGTCCAAACAAAGTAGTGGTGGGCCGTGTTACCTCAATTGTCAATGGACTCTTTGGTGGAATGGCAAAATTCCTTGGTGGAATGGCAAAATAAAATCAAGATCCATGGTGGAATGGCAAAATAAAATCAAGATAGATGTCCCAACTGCTGCTATGAGACTCTTTTGTCATAACCCTAAATGACGCTTTTGACTGCGACTATGCATGACGTGTTCATTTTTTTGTATAATCATATGTCTGGGCCAACTTGCACGCAACTCGACTTATTTGGGATCTTGAAGTTAATGGTGGGGCGGAAGGTTTGGGATATTTGGACTTTGTGGGATTCGAACTTGTGGCCGTTCGGAGAACAAGCCCTTTAATTACTTTCTCGTGCCCATTTAACCAAACTGCTTTGGTTTCATTGTGTATGATCTTACCCTCGTGAAATAGACGAGAGTCTTGAATAGGTGGGTGCAATGCTCCTGATGCATTGAACAGTTTTTCCTTCGCTTTTTTATGCTAAAATTTAGACAAAAGGTAAACAAATACTCCCTCCGTTCCAAAATGAAAGTCCATCATTCCTTTTTGAGTCGTTCCAAAATAATAGTCATTTTCCAAAAATGGAAGGAAAAATTTGGTGATTTTTCAAAAATGTCCCTCATAGGTGAATATAAGTGTTGTAAAGTAGGTAGAATATAGGGGTAATAGTGAAAATGATAGGTATTGTAGGTTTAATGATTGCATGTCCCTTTAAATAGTTAGAATTCCCAAGAGGGACTCTCAATTTGGAACGGAGGGAGTACAACTTCTGAATCAGGGGTGTACACGGTCTGGATTGATCCGATTCTCTAGAAAATCAGTAACCAGACCATTTCAAACGGTTATAGAAAATTGAGAACCAGAACCTAACCAATATATGCATGGAACCTAACCAGAACCAAACCGCAAGATCGGTCTGATTTTGGTTCGGTTCCGATTCTATCCAATAAGTATTCAAACACTTATTCACAAAATATGAACTCATAAAATTAAAGAAAGAGGAAGACAATCTGTTGGAATAGGAAAGGAAGGAAGAAAATAAAAGCTTTCCTAATAAATGAAATTTCATCTCTAAATAAATTAATAAGTTTAGCAAGGAAAAAATTAATCTACCAAATTTAAATACATATTTAATTACACACATATGTAAATCTATATTTATCTTAGTTTTAAACTGTCTGGTCCGGTCCGGTTCTAACCATAGTTCATTAATTAAGAACTAGTAATCGAACCAAAATTAATAATTCTTATTTTTTTGAAACCATAACCTGACCGTAGAACCACAGAACCGGACCAAATAGGACGGTTCGGTCTGGATCGGACCGATTTTACGATTCGGATAGTTTTTTTGAACACCCCTAATCTAAACGGCTTGCTCCTCAAGAGGTTGCAAGATCAAATCTTACGAAAACGAAACATTCCAATCTCGGGGTTATTGAAAATTTATCCGATCATTAACTTCAAACTCCTTTATTTGACGTGGGACAAACTAGCCTGACACCGGTTAGGCGGTTACGAAAAAACATACTACCATGCTTTCAAAGTTTAAAGATCTAAAATGACATACCAGTATTGTTCCCTTGATGATGGTTTCCCTTGTGTGCCCACGGATCCGGATCCTCTCCACATGTTTTTCTCCTCACATCTACCTCATCTTTTTACCACATCATGACACCTCATTAATGAATTCAACCAACGGCCAAGATTAGATCTCAGCCTCAACTTTAATAAAACTGTGTCGTTCCTTTTACTTCCTCCTAACACAGCTAACGTTTTCTACCTTCTCTCCGTTTGTTCTCACTGTCCAGAATTTGGGGGAAAAAAAAACCATCAACGTCGTCCCCAAAAGAGAAGAAACACAGCCCCTGCCACCATGCAATCCCTCCGGTGATTTTGGCCTCTTCCGACTCTTCATTAAATTTTGTTTTGGTTTGTGTTTGTTCTGTAAAATTAGGGTTCTGTTTGTACTGTGATTTCATTTTATAGTGGTTTTTGGTACTTTCCATATGGATTTGGATTTTTTATACTTCACATAGAGAGATGCAAAATCAAATTAGGGTTTTGATTGTGGTTTTTGGTATTCATCAGTCATCACTACATAAATAGAGAGATGCAAAATCAAAATATTATAGTAGAAGGTGAATCGAATACTTACAGTCCAGAGAGAGAAAGTGAGAGAGAGAGGGGATGAAAATTGAAGTGACAGGGAAAGAGATGGGTTCAACCGTTCGGGAAGAGAGAGAAAACGTAGAAGAAAACGGAGAGGAGAAAACGTTAGCTGTGTTAGGAGGGAGTAAAGGAACGACGCCGTTTTATTAAAGTTGGGGCTGAGATCTAATCTCAGCCGTCGGTTGAATTCATTAATGAGGTGTCATGTTGAGATGAAAAGATGGGGTAGATGTGGGGAGGAACACATGTGGAGAGGATCTGGATCCGTGTGCCCACAACTCCCTCCCTCGTCAATCCCAGACAACATCACATCAATGAAGTCCTCCTCTCTCTCTCCTCCCCTCCTCTCACCAACATGTTCTTCAATCCAACTCTGAATAATACCATCCAGTTCCCTCATAACCCTCTTCGCATTCCTCAATCTTCCCCCCAAATCCAGCCACACCAGCGGCGGAAA
>BPLS01000304.1:640481-727403 GCA_019656275.1 Rhododendron kiyosumense
CTCTCTCTCTCTCTCCAACAAAAAAGTCCTACAAACCTTGACAGCCGACCCCTTTACTTTACTCCGGCGTATACCCTTTTCAGACTTCGATTAAAAGTCCAAATTACTCCCTCATTATTTCAATAGTCAAAATTCATTCACCGGAAAGTTTCCACTTTTGATAGCAGAATCGGCACACACATACAGAGAGAGAGAGAGAGAGAGAGAGTCGAGAAATCAGGCGGAGATGTACAAGAACCAGCTACAGGAGCTGGCGCAGAGGAGCTGCTTCAACCTCCCTTCCTACACCTGCATACGAGAAGGCCCCGACCACGCGCCGCGCTTCAAGTCAATCGTCAACTTCAACGGCGACACCTTCGAGAGCCCCAACTACTGCTCCACCCTCCGCCAGGCCGAGCACGCCGCCGCAGAGGTCGCACTCAACTCCCTCTCCAACCGCCGCCCCTCTCACTCCCTCGCCGCCAGAATCCTCGTAAGTCAAAAAAATCCTTAACCGCTTCGACCTCTGTTTTTTACTTTGCAAATTTTACAGTTTTGAGTCGTTGGATTGCGTTTTTCGAGCTAGGCCGGCGGCTAACATGCGCGCTTACCGTGTTTGATTACTGTCCGTACGGATGCCTAAACCAGAGTTTATTGTTGGGACCAGGTCCTGTCCAGTTTTATTGGGTCCAGTGTGGTCCAGTTTTGGGGGAGGGGTCCACAACAATGATCGGAAACGTTAATTTCATGAGCTCGTATAGTATGTTGTCCATGTATATTGTCCATGTGAAAAATTAGTGTGATCAAACATCAATAGCTTCATGAACAAAACAGATATGTACAATTACAAAAATGGGCAATGAAGTTTGAAATTATTTTTTGTCATTCCATTTTTCTTGTACAAATTTGTTTTCTGTTGGTATTGGATCAAGCTATTTTTTATGTGGACGACATACTCGCCGAGCTCAACACAATGAAGGAAAACTGGACCAAATTGGACCCAATGAAAACTGGACAGACCTGGTCCCACTAGCTTAGAGGTGAACTGAATTTAAGATAATCAGAAAATGAATTTGGAGTGCAATTGGGGAGGAAATGACGGGAGTGCCTTTGATCTGTTTCCTTAGGCTGTGTTCAGAATGTCTTTTGATTTTCGGTTGGGGCTGAAAGCAGGGCTGCAACCGAGCACAGCTTTGAAGTGTGCAAGCTCGTCACGTTCAAATATTGGCGAATCGAGCTCAAAAAACTGTGCGAGCTTGGCTCGTTATCGAGCTCAAACAATCGAGCTGTAACTATTTATAAACTAGTTGAGCTCGAGTTTGAACTAACTCAAGAACAACTTAATGAAACATTGTAGCTTACAACGTATGTTACTACTAAAACATAATTTTTAAACATACTTTGGTGTTCTCGAGCCGCATTGAGCTTCAGCTAACTTGAATTCAACTCGTTTACGGAACGAGCCTGAGATTTTGGGTTGAGCTCGTTTATTAACTGAGCCGAGCTCGAACGAGCCCTTATCAAACCGAGTATGGAGCTGCTCGCATTCCACTCAATGGCCCTACCGGAAAGAAACTATTTCAAGTTGTTTTATATGGCAAATGGTTTAGTTTTTGCTACAAAAAAAGCTAACTAAAATAGACAGCCCAACCACTGCCTCTGTATCGAAGCTGTGGGATTTTGACGAAAGGAAGTTCTAATCTGGACGGACAGGCGGATTGGAAGTTTCTTGGAGGGGCTGTAGTTAAGAGTCAAGACCCATATAGTCTCGTCACCAAAATTAATTCCTTAAATAAGGGTTGTATGAGTCGTAAATTCATAATTTAATGTGTTTTTCAAATGCTTAGTTTTCACTATCTTGAACCTATTCTTCTTCCTTGTGTTAAATGAGAAACCAGGACCACTGTTCCACTAGTAGAGTGGGAGTAGCTTGGTTTGTTTGACCATCTCAACTAACTTATAGAGTCAAGATCAACAATTTAATGAGCTTTAATAGTTGTTAAACTTTGTTTGTTTCTTGCCCCCAGCTTATACAAATGGTAGCTTGGTTTGATTTTGTTTTTTGTTCTTTTGGTTTGACGGACCGGGCTGTCCTGGCCAGCTAACGCGCACCTCGACTAATTCTCTCCCCGGTCCAGTCGAAGGCAGGTCTCCCATGTCGGGATGAGTTTTGGTTTGTTTATATTTCCCTATGTAAGTATAATGGTGACGCCAACTTGGGTAATGGCTTTGTATTCTATGCCATTAAATTATGTTTTGCTTAAATATTTATCCATCCCATATGATAAAGACTGATATTGTTGACTTTAGCTGCCTCATTTTTGCGCGTACAGAAGAGTTTGGGCCAAGTACTTGGGCGTTGCCACCAATAATCATATCATTCGTATTGATTTCGCAATGCCAAGTATTCAATTGCACATGGGTTACTGCTTATGTCGTCTCCCCATATTTAATAGACTTAAATGTCTTGCCGCAGCATGCATGTGATATGGTCCACCTGCAATGGTATGGTCTAACTGATGTGATTGGTGTGCTTACAGGCACCACAATTGTTATGTGCCGGTTGGCCAGGTTTGGTGATCGTGGGCCATGAAAAATTTCCATTTTCATTCAACCAGCAAAATTTTAGTTTTGTTGATTTGAAACCTGTAGTATGATATTTTTTGACTATTTATGATGGCATCTCAGAAGTGGAGGCAGTAACATCATGTACTGTAGTTTGATAGCCATCTGAAGTGGACAGTAGTTTTGTACTCAAATGGCAATTGTCAAAGACTGTGTGAACAAAGGAAAAATTAGGCCAAATAATGGTGGGCTATACAACTGATTTGAGATGTCCCAAAACCATCCTGGATTAAGAAGCAAATATAAGCACTTTAACTCTGCATTATGCCAAACATAATTTAATTGGCACATAGCCATGAAATTATGTTTTGCTTAAATATTCTACGCGACAATTAATCGCCGATTACAATAATCATGCATTATGCAATCGAGGTTTCTATTGTATGTCCTTGAAACATTTTTTTTTTTGGCCCACGAGTACGTTTCCAGTCTCTGCATTGTTCACTCGCCTTGCAGATTTCTAGGGGTGCCAGGCTTAAAGTATTGGATTTCGTTGATGCATGCATGATTATTGTATCTGTTTAGGAGCATTTGTGTTATCAGTGTTTATTTTGTTTTATCACTGTCTTTGTGTGTTTGGGGATAGTGGTGTATCATGTAAGGTGTCTACCAGGACCAGCAGTGTGCATGAGTCAAGTTCTCCTTCTAGGCTGCCCGGGTAAAAGCAGTATGTGTACATAATGTAGGGATTTAACAGAATAGTGATATCCGATTCTGAACATGTTTTATCCGGTTCCTCTCAATAGAGAAAGCGAAGATTATATGAATTGCTAAACGATCATATTTTTGGTGTATTTCTGATGTGACATTTGGTGTCTATTTCTGAAGTATGTACTTGTAACTTAACCCTCAACACTTTTCAAGTAGGTCATACTGGAACGCTGCATTTTTTTTCCTTGTTACTATATTTTCCCCTCATTTTGGCAAGTCACGTTCGCTTTGTAATTTCTTAGGTATAGAACTTTTGCTCTGGTGTTGATTGGCCTTTGCTATGGCTATAGGATGAGACAGGTGTTTACAAGAACCTCTTACAGGAGATTGCGCAGAGAGTTGGAGCCCCATTGCCCCAGTACACTACTTTCAGGTCAGGGCTTGGACACCAACCCATCTTCACTGGAATGGTAGAACTGGCTGGAATAATTTTTACTGGGGAACATGCCAAGAACAAAAAACAAGCTGAGAAAAATGCAGCCATGGCAGCATGGACATCTCTTAAACAATGTGAGTTCCCATCTCCCATTTCTTTGGTAGTTTGTACAAACCATATTCTTTTAGTTTGCATCCTGTGATCATTTGTCTGATTACTTGACCAATGATCTTGGATTGTGCACTACCTGAAGCAGTATACAAGAACTTCTGCACCCGTGTCCATCTGTCTCCATAGTCCATCGTACTCCGTCCCTCAATTTTAGTCTCATTTGAGGGAATCTAACTATTTAGGAAGACACCATTATTACAATTTCGGATAAGTTGCCCAAATTTGTCCTTTTGTTTGAACATGGGGAGCCCTTCACTTCACTTCAAAATTAAAAGCGCAGATAAGGAATGGATTTAAATTTTTCTCCAACTTGTCATCAAGGACACGAAATATGGGACTTACAAACCTTAGTAGCAGGATCCTTCTAAAATGGGTGCGCTCCCAATACAGGAGCTCGAATCGGCGCTCCCAAGATGGAAGCTTGACGGGAGCCCGCTCCCCTCGAGACGAGAGCTCGCTCCTAACCGGATGGGTGCTTATCGGGCCCATTAAGGGCAATTATTCTCTTACTTTTAAGGGAGTTATGCCATTGGGGAAATAAGAATATGAAAATCATATCTGTTAAGAAGTTTTGCAAGTTGAAAATATTTAACTTCCAATAATTACCATTTAGCTTATCAAAAAAATAATAATTACCCTTTAAGATCGGAAAATTCTCCTTCAAGGGTTAAGTATTTAAAGATATTTTACATATGTATTTATATAATCTATATATGCTTCTTAGGCGCTCCCAACCTTAGGAGCTTCTAGGTTCATCCGCTCTCCCGCCCCCGCCACCGCTCCCGCTTCGTGCTACTAAGTTGCAAACACAAGTTGATATGGATTTTGAATTAGATATTTCCAATTTTTAACTAGGTACTCGATCCTGTGCATGTTTGAGTTCTGTGCTGATTCACATTCAAAGCCTTGTAGAGTCGTGCTATCTGGGTTAACAACAGAACTTAGAATGGACTGTACCCACTTTCCTTGTAGTTCCATATTTTCAATTGGAATTGGCTTGGAGCACCATATCATCATTTTCGTTGTAGCACTTCCTTTGCAGTCAACTTTTTTGCAAGACATGGTTGCTTCTGTTCCTCTCTTTATAACAGGGCTTGAACATCATCCCGTTCAACCCATTTGTCATTGTTCTTCTCTGGTAGCTATCTCAATTAACGGAAGATGCTATTTGCATGAATTTGCTCCGGAGAAAGTTATAGTCCCTCGGGAAAATGGGTGGCGGTCATAAGTTAATCAAGATCCCACCCATCTTGATCATCTATATTGGCTTTGGATACCATCAACATTACTTTTCATTTATCCTTAGTGATGCATTTATATCAAGCTTCACAAATTCCAGGTTATCAGTGTTACTTTAATTATGTATCTGACTCTCCCCATTGTTTCCCTCGTTTTCTTTTTGTCTCTGTGGCCAGTGGCACAAGAAGATGCAACTTCATCAAGTGAAAAAGAGAACAACGATGAGCTAGAACAAATTAAAATTGCACGAGCATTATTGAATTACCGGCGGAAAGAAAAGATGGGAACGTCCGATTCCAGTGCTCCTGTCACTTTTGAAAAGAAATTCCTATTGCAGAACCCAAGACCGAGGCCATCGAGTCCACAGCCTCGCCCAGTTCCCACATCTAGAATCCTCCCCTTAATCTGCCAAAAGAGGGTCCCTCAATACAGACTCTCATCCGCGACAACAAACGACGCCTCCACAGGATTGCCAGTGCCTCCTCAAAGGTTTCTGGCAGCAGGGGTATCTCCTTACATCCCTATTCGGCATTGCAGTACACCACACCGGGGGATTGCTCCACCAGTTACAGTGAGAACCGCAGTGCCTGTTTTCTCTGCTCCACCACCCTCTATGCGTCCTTCACATGTGGTGCAGCACCAACCTGTGCAAATTGCACCTCCTGTCTGTATTAAGCAGGCTGTGCCGGTTCAAAAGGAAGAGCCACCAGCTCGAAAGGGAGAGCAACCCATATGAAAAGATGGACCACCGGCAGTTGTGGCCTCTGCTCCACGACGCGAATCACCAGATCAAGTGTATGAGCTATTGGAACAGCTCAAAATCTAATGATGGCATGAAAAAGGATTTGAATCTGTGGGAGCAATATTATACTATGATTTTGTATTAATCTTGTGTTTGTTTTTATATCTTATTTAATGGGTCATTTTTGACTCCTTTTTTGTTCATCATCTCTTGCCCCTTGTTTATTTCACGCCATTCATATATATAACAGCGCTAAAAAGATGAACTCAAAACTCGAATGGGAATGTAGGGATGGATTACGCATGTTGTGTTATTTCACCTCTTAGCTTCTTTTTTGGTCAATAGACCCGGGAAGCGGGGAAAAACTGTAATTCAAGCCGTTCAGGTTGTAGAGCATGACGAGTACTAAAGCATTCATGCGAACCGAAAGTTTATTCGCAAAATCATACTTGTCGTTCATTTTTCACAAGACCAAGATAGGACTTAAATCTTTTGTAGAAATAATTTACTCGACAAGGTCCATAAGTAAACGCAGCTCAAAATGGATCCCTTTTAGAGGTCCTTTCCCCAATGATAATTCTTATTCTCCATGGATCAATATACTTTGTTCGGATGAATTAACTTCATTTTTCAGAATTTGGATCGATTTATATTTGTTGGGATGAACTTAGATTTTCAGATTCATTCGTTCCGATGGAGCCGATTTTTGGAGTTAGACCACTGGGAAGTAATTTCTTGTAAATTATCCAGTTTCAACGTGGATGATCTGTCTTTGACAGCACCGGAGAGGGAATATTGTGAGTGTACGTAAGCTGGTCAGACCATCAGACCACCAAAAAAAAATTCAAGCCCTTCCAATGGTCAACTTCCAAGGACTGCGTGAATAAAGATCGTCTTCTTTTCTTTTCTTTTCTGTACCGTGTATATCATTGAATGCCTTAGATTTCAAAACCAGATCAGGGTACGCCTTAACAAACTTCAGTAAATTTGTGTGGAACAACTCTTCCTTAGAGAAAAAGGGTATATGCATGGTCTACATCCTAATCAATATACAATATCTGTAACTTCAAGGAGGTGTACCCAACATCAGATAATGCCAGTGCCGGAGGCCAGGAGCCAGGATTCGGATACGGGGGTGCGGGAGTTACACCATTCAATAGAAATCTAGTTTCATGTTGTGAAAAAAATATGAAGAAAAAAAAATTAAGTGTAAAGTCATATAATCGTGGGCTTTTTTGGACATAGATAAAAAGGTTTGCTTCAACCCTCCTAAAGGTATGCAAATGCAAGATTATAATTACGATGTTGAAGGGATTTTTCTTTGGTATTTTGGAAACGGGGGTGGCGTGTTCCTTCTCCCCTTCTTAGGTCCGCCCCTGCTCATAATGCCCAAGAATTGTACACCAAACAGGCAAAGAGTTAAAGAGTTCAACTGTTTGCGGGAAGCAATGGTCCATAGGCTTGAGATACGGTTTTTTACTACTCTTAGTTAATGGTGTAAATGACAAGATGCCCACAATGTATGGTAGATGCATGGCAGGTTTTCATCGTAAAATTGGGCATTGCTCGGTCTTAGCGGCAGAATTATGGGTGTTGCGAGACGGTTTACAGTTATGCATAGACCGGAATATCTTATGCGTCGAAGTGGAAGTGGACGCCAGTCCAATTATCGAACTTCTTGAGGATACAGAACCAAATTTTTGGCACCCATTGGGTAACCTAATTTGTGATTGCAGGTACTTCTTGTCGCGCTTCCAGATGGCGACAATTAGCCATGGTTACAGAGAAGCAAACCTATGTTCAGACAGGCTGCATGGCGCGCGAGGGAAGCTAGCTCTGGTTGCTGATCAATAGTGTGGATTTATCTCTTTTACCATTCCTCCTGTTTTTCTTTTGTTTTATTACAAGAGAAGATAGTGTATATGTGCATACTGATGCTCTGGACTATCAATGAAGGAAGTATGGTAATGTGCACATAAATTAATTTGGGTCTTGAGGCATGCCCTCCCTGATATCATTTGGCTTTAATTTGGAAGCATGGTTCTGCAGCAAAACGTCCCTGTAGCTTTTCGGTTCTTGGAAGTTTAGGGGGGGCCACTGTTTCAGTGATATTCTGAAAGTAGCCACTTTGTACATATATTGTCAAAGGTTAGATCAGTCTCTAATCATCTCTCGCTCATACCCTCAATGATTGGGGACTAGATAAGTTATGTTATATTGTTGTTGTACAAGAGAAGACAGTGTAGGGTGGCTAAATACTCTGGAGCTTTAAAGTTTTATAAATATTTTTATGTTCCTTTTTTATAATTAAAAATAAAAAAAAACCCCCCCGAATAACCAATGCAGGCCAGGCCACGACAAGAAGCGTCCAAGTGAAGTTTGTGAACAAAATAATTCAGTGATGATTCTTATGAAGCACCACTGCAACTATTTTGTGGGTCAAAAGGTTTTTTGTTTTCAACTTTCAAGTGTTCGTCTGTCGTTGTTCTAATGCATAGACAATCGAACGACAAGATTACACTGAAAAACCACACTGAAACTCAATACTCCCCCATCCAAATTTGTTGGTCCTCTTTGAAAGTGCGTGTTATTTTTTAATTGACTATATCTTACAATCTATAATCTTTTAGGTGATTTTAAAAACTTTGTATAAAAGAGTTTATTGAGATCTATCAAATAAGATCCATATTTGATATAAAAACATTATAGATTAAGAGATCTAGTCAATTTTTTGAGACTTCCAAAAAAAAAAAGAGGATCAAGAATTTGGGATGGAGGGAGTATATGATTGTGCATGTTAATGCCTTGTGAGGAAAGGCCATGGGTATCAACACACAAAGGATTCTAATTAAGCTGATCATTCCATGATTAGGGCCGTGATAACCGCTTTTATTGGAGACAATCACTATATAAACATGCTGATTTGGTCCTCTGTAACCGTGAGTAAGTGGATGCCATGGCTAGGGTTGCCAATGAACTGAGCTGTCGAGCTGAGCTCCACACTCTAAAGTTTGGTTCTGCTCGAAAAAGTAGTTTAGATTGTTTGTATAGGCTTCGCTCGTTTATTAAGCGAACCGGGCTTGAATTGTTTATTAAGGACATAAGGTCGAGTTGTAGGCTCGTTTAGTAAACAAGCTGAGCTCTACAAATTTACACCCCTAGCCGGGCCCGTAACGTTAATGCATTAATTTCTTGAATCAATTAATTGTTTCCTTTCTATAAATATAAGAACAAAAACATGATAGGCCACCCCATCATTGAGCCCTATAGAATGCTGAAAATGTGTAAATTGGTTATCCACATTTATTGTCATTTAAACCATATCCCATGCATGAGCCAACCAAGAAAATTGCTAATAATTCTTATCTTTATGATCAGACAATTGGTTTACATCAGGTTGTTAGTATATCTTTAGAATGGAGAGGCACCATTAATAACATGGGGCCTATCATTTTAGGCTTTTTCCCCCCCAATAAGGTTGACCCCCCACTAGTTTTTTCTTTTTACTAGTTTTTGCTTCAACAACAATCCTAACCACCAGAGACATGCCACTGGCATCTTTATCCAATTGTGGGTTAAAAGCTTTATGGTGAAAAGAACAGGGGCATGGAAATAGGAAGGGTGGTGAAATGATGTGAAAATTTTGAAGGACAAAATAAGTGTGCTAAACAAGCAAAGGTGGAGGAGAGAGAGAGGGGGAGAGAAAAAGGACAGTACTGTCACTTCCTTGTGAAAATAGAAAAATTATTAAGTGCTCTTGGAGCACCAAAGAACTTCCACCATCACGCATTCATGCAGGATTCATAACTGATCGTATGTACTCCACGTGAATACAGGGTGGCGCAGCTAGGCTTTTGGAGTAGCACTACGTAGCACGGGATAATCACACATTCATGCGAGTTTCATTACTAAGTACGTGTACCCAAGTAAATGTGCGGTGGTGAAAATCTCTAGAGCATTATGTGACTGTGTCGCGGTGGTGCTCCAAGAGCACTGGATAAACCAGTGGTGGAAATGGGCTGAGGTGGTGGTGGGGTCTGGCATCCACTTCAACGACACCAACCCATCAAAGCAACGTCCATATCAGGATGTTATTTGATTTACGCAAACATATCTTTTGTAAGGCTGTAAACAACATGAGCCAGTGGAAAAGTAGTGGTGATTTTAAATTTGGTGAAAATCTTAGCAAATTTGAAAAAGTGTTGGAACTTGGTTTATTTATCGGGTTTAGCTTAACTTTGGTTGAAAATATCAAAATTTAGATTAAAAAACTTAGCTTTAAAAAATTTGTTCAGCAGCATAAACCGATGTTGAATGAGATTGGAATGAAAAAGACAGGAGTGAATTTAGGCGTCGGGTCTCTCATAAGGTCTCGGGTTCAACTCTCTTTGTGATCAGCAGATCATCTCACTCTCATTCTTCACGCGTAAGCCTTTGAAACGGTTCGAGAGACTGCTTTAAAGATCAATTTGAGGCTTGCGCAAACTAATCCGAGAAACAAATGAAAAAGAGAGAGAGGGCAACGCATCTTATCGTTCATGTTCATCAAACGGCCCCCAATCCTTTTAGGAAGAGAGGAAGTGGTGATGTATGGAGCAGCCCAGACAAGGTGGGCCCACAAAGGGGTGGGGACTCGATTGGACTGTAATGGGGCCCAAAGGGTTGAGGAAGCACTGGGATTTTATTCCTTTCCTATGAGAAAAGCAATGGCTCATGGCAAAAGGAGATAGGAACCCTCCACCCATCAGGAACATCAACAGAAAAAAGCAAGAAAACAAGAGAGAGAGAGAGAGAGAGAAAGAGAGAGAGAGAGAGAGGGAGAGAGGGACAAAGTGGAAGGATGTCAATCCTCTCTAATCTCTCTATCTAAAAAAAACTTTGAAAGAAGAAGGGGAAAAAACCAAATGTACCATGTTTGACTTTGTGATTGCTCATCATATATCATTGATTGTACTATATTTTGGAGCAAATAATGAGGTACATGACTCATATTCAATCTCTGTATGTGCTATGCCAGTTTTTGAACACGTGGAGTATGTTTTGAGCAAAGTTAATGACATTCTCTAAGATATGGTCTTTTATCAGTCCCTCCTCATCCCTTAAAATAAAATTAAAAATATGGAGAATGAAGAGGAGTTTAAGTGGTAAGATGTTCTATATATTCACCCGGCCGGACGAAATCTTGAATTCGATTCTCACCCCAGATCCATTTCCTACCCCTTAGATTAGATCCTAGAGTAGGTTTCTTGCATGTACTTAAAAACTAGTAATAATAAACCTGCTTCATTATTATCTTCGAAAGAATGAGACATCAACAGAATTGTCAGTGATTTGCATCAACAAGGGTGACACAATCCAAACCTTTTCTCAAACTATTAACAAGGGTGACAACTCCATCTCCATAGAATTTAAATTCATAACCTCATCGCGCGATTGGTATTGCAGCTACACGACCATTGGCCAGCATATATATGTACTTATATGTGCATATAGTATTGATGCATGGTGTTGAGAGAGAGAAGACCGACCCTGAGCTAAAATTTGTGTTGCGGCTGCTTTAAGCCTCCAAATTTTTCTGAATTTTAAGAGCTCCTCCTACTTTTTCCAACAAAAATGTCTCATTTTTAATTTTCGCTTCAGGCCTCAGGGCCAGCTCCGACAAAGAGAGGGGGGGTTGGGGGTTGAGCCTGATTTAGACACAGTTAAACCGACACAACCCTACATCGATCATGAAGCATGAAGGCCTTTTTTTTGTTTTGTCAAGTGTGAAAAAAGCCATCCAGCAAAAAAGAGAAATCGTGAAAAAAAAAAGTCAGCTACTGTAGCAGTACTTTGTAATATTCCACCCCAAGTAATTTCTTTTTCATGTGGCATCTTGTTATTGGCATGTCGGAAGGGAGACAACCAAAAAAGTCATCATATTAGGAGGGGGTGTGATTGGAAAACCTATGCTATGCCTAGCTGGTGGAGTAGAATTTAAGAAAAATCTTAAGGAAGTCGTACGTCTTAATCATACTTACTTTATGTCCATATAGCTTTCCAATTAGTAAATGGTGAACAAAAAAATTAAGATTAGGGCTAGCAGTGGGAAAAAAAAACAAAAACAAAAACCCCGAAAAGATCGGCCGGAAAAACTGTGTTTGTTCGGTTTTCTGGAGCAATTAGTCCGGTTTCGTGTTTGGATGGTTAATGCGGCCAATGACAATGTCGATGAATAAACGCAATTACAAGAAAAGTAATGTCTACTGTGCTTTTTGACGATATTAGATAGATGATAGTTACCTGCAATTTTTTTTGTTTTATTTCTATGCTGCTCTTAATTGTCAAGAATTTGGGCGAGAAATGATGAGGTAATTGGATGATGATTACAAGTTTATATATACATATAATTTGAATATGACTGTATATATGTTAATTTGTGAAATATGAATAATGATCACGAATTATAAAGTTTTAACATGATTGTGTGCATTATGCGTTTACAAACTCGTGTTTTACATAGCGCCAAACATTTATACTACAGTCATGAGCTCGATAAGTAAAGGATGAGCTCGGCTTATTTAATAATCGAGCTTAAACCTTGTTCAAGCCCACAATTGAACAACCTCAAATTAGGCAAATTCAATCCGTTCATGATTTAATTATTAGTCGGTTCATTCACAATCCTTGCTGGATGAATTGGAGTCAATATATTAAGTACATGCACCTTTTAAATGTTAATAAAAAAATAAAACTCTCCAACAATAAAATATTTTTCAAGTAAAATAACACAATCATTGAATCAAAAAGATTAATTTTAACCTGACACACACAAAGAAAAACTCATTTTTTAGACCTTCCCTTTTGCTTCGTTGCTTGGGATGCAATATAGCCTTTCCAAAGGGAAAAAGAATATGAGAATTTTTGTTCATTATAATAAAATAATAGATAAACAAATGGAGTTGCTTCATTAATTAGTTTCTAATCAGGTTTAATAACAATAATTTTCAATTTGGTGCCAAACTATATGCATAAAGAATTGCATGCACATGCAGTGTACATGTGTCTGTGGTGGGGAGCACGTGAGGCTTCTTTTCACGCATGCCAAAAGCAGATGAAAATGCAATTCCATATATAATATAATATATAAATATATTACATTCCTACTTTTATAATCTAATAACAATTAAATGATATATTTCCTTGGAGTATTGAGGAATTGAATTAATTAGACAAAGAAAAATACATAGAAATGCAGTAACCTTTTTTCCACATGCGTGCGTGGTTGATGTGGGTTGTCAATAAGTTCTAAAATGTAAACCATTCTGATCATCAAAGTAAGTTCATGCGGACTTCAATTTGGATGGTTCAAGGAATGGAGAGAACCTGAGATAAGAACTATAAGGATCGGATAACAATCAAACATATGATGCAATATTTTTATGCCGTCCAATCTTTTGGTGTTCCGTTCAATTTTTTATTGGGTGCTCGATGCACTCTTTGTCAATGTTAATATATTTTTTTGCCGATCAAAAAAATTTATTTTTATGCCGTCTAGGATTCGATTCTTAGAATCAAGCCCCAAGAAAGTAATTTTTTGAAATTTTCTTATTCTTGGCATTGATGGCTTACCTTTGACCAAACTGTGAAAGAAATTAGTCAAGGTTCACGTAAGCTAGCTCGGACAACCCTGACCGCTACCCAAAAAAAAAAACCCTTTATGCCGTGATAAATGAGTTTCCAATCAACATGTCAATTGGTTATTTTCAGTATACATTCTATTCAAAATTAATCTAAGTTAAATATCGATACTTCATCGACATCAATTTTTATTATTTTTTGACAGGATTAGTGTTCTTGATGACCTTATAAATACGATTTCCTCATTAAATGGAACTGAAAAGTGCCTACAAAAAAACTTAGATTCAATTGTCCAATCTCTTTCCACAATCCAAGCTCCATTCTTTTTCCCCAACCTCCATCATACATATATATAAGGGGCAGGTTTTTTTTTCCGACGATTGAATGTCTTGGCTAGCTCATGCGCACTTCGATAAATCATCTTCCCAATTTGCTCAAAGGTGGCCATCCATGCACGCTGAGACTAGCTTGGAGATTTACGAAAAAATTAATTACTTACAGCTTGACCCTAATATCAAATCGACAAATCTTAATCAATTGTGCGGGGAGCAAATCCACGGACCGACCGTTGGAGCCATACAAGTGTAATCGAATCCTCGAAAGTGAGATCAAGTATGGTGAAAGTAATAGTATGTATATATATATCACCGACCGGTCTAAAGTGCGCCGATAGTGCGCGCCGGATGAAATGCGAAAAAGATACTCTCTCCTCCTCACTAGTCGCTAGCAAGCAGTATAGCAAAGAATAAGGTGATCCACTTTCATGCGCAGTTCACTTTTCGTATAATGTTGGTCTGGAATTAAGAAACCGCCTTCAACACCCATTTGTACTGCTCGTATAAGTCTTCCACAGGGATTGGTCCCTCTGCTCGAACAAAAGAACAAAATGAGGATTGGTCCCACTGCCACAACAAAATGTCACTGCATTGTCCCTCAACTTCACAAAAATAACTATCATTGTTGCATCCTTCTTCTTTTTTCAATCATCGTAAAATGCCCAAATGGCTACGAAGACTCGAAATCTAGAGCCCTCCGTTGGAAAGAATGATTCCCAACTTTTGGATTATTCATATGAATTGAGTAGGATTTCACCAAATACAGTTAAGTAATACCCACAGAGAATAGGAAAAGGTTCACACTACAGGGAACAAAAAACTCCACTGAAGGAGATTAATAAGATAATTAAACCTGAAATTAGAAAAGAAAAAGAAACTTTCTGCCGCTGGAGCCGCCGGCTTGAATCTGGCCACTTATTCGCTGGAGGTAGCGCTAAAATATCCTAAAACTTTGCGATCTCAGCAGGTTTGACGCTCCTAAGGTTTGTATTGGAGCCTAGGAAGGTAGATTAGATCCTCCATCACTGCAACGAATGGAGGCTCGAGGGCTTCGAACAAACGAGATTGCGAGGTAGCCGGCGAGAAGAGGGGGGTGGGGAGGTAGAGGTGGTGGTGGCGGTCAAGGCAGCCCCTCTACTGCTGAAGAAGAGGCAAAGAGATAGAGTTAGGGCTGCGCATTTAGAAAGAGAGTCTCGTGTGTTGCCCTCTTCATTGTTTTTTTTTTTTTTTTTTGGAAAGCGCCCTCTTCATTGTTGCATCCTTAAAATCTTCATATTTCCATTTCAACTGATGTTCTGTCGTTAAGAACATTAAAATTTTGGATTATGTTGTTCAATCAAGAATCAAGTACAAGAGACTTTTAAGCTATCTTTTGTAGAGTTACGAAGGTTGAGTGCAATGACATTCATCAAGCCCATTGCCTTACAAAGGATTCTGATTTCTTTTATTCATTCCACAGCTATAGGAGACCGACACCTTTTGCATAGAGCTAGTGTAGAATTTCCTATTTCAATGTAACTTTATTTTTGCATTGTCTATTCTCTATAACAGTGGTAAATCTATAAGCAGCCTATTGTAACATTTCTCTAACTTTATACTAAAATTTGGGCAATTGTTTTCTCTTTAAGCACGCCACTCATATGTGCAGCAAATTTACTCATCCTAAATAGTTTGCACCTGAAGTTTAAGCACTACATTCTTGAACATAGTTTTGGAGAGAATCAAAGACAAAAATAAAGAGTAAATTACAATTACACTATCACCTATATCCAACCAACCATGCATAGTCGGTTATTTGTTCAGAAAACACAACGATCGCTTATATATCCTTGATTAATTTGAACGTCTAACTACGTAATAACACAAAAATGAAAAATATGAAAAGTAAACAAAAAAGGCTTAATTGTTCATTTTTTGTTTGGCTAAGCAAAGAAAATATAAGGTAAAATAGGCTTGCAGGTGAAATTCTTGTTGTGTTTGTAATTAGATACCAATGATAGATATTCACAAATAAAAATCTTTATAATGAGATAATGAGAAACGAGCCCTCTATTTACTACAAAATATACCTAACAACCTTTTTAAATTTTGTGGAAGACAGGAAAAATTCCGAAATTGTGTTTTTCATAATTTGGTGTGTGGAGGAAGGGAGAAGAAAATCAAAGAATCAGAAAATTTTGCCTCTTAATTAATTTCCTTTCCCTCTTCTAGGGTCAAAAAGGTAAGTTACCCAACCGTTTGCTCTGCCGTTAGTCGAAGGGACACTAGAGTAATTATGTGAAAAACCAAGGGGGTCATCGTGATTTAACACAGCTGACAGCACACAGCAGCTCCATTTAACTGACATTTTCGATTTGCGAGCCAAATTGTTCAAAGGGAACATCTCTCTCTCTCATCTCTCTCTCTCTTCATTTTTCTTCCCCCCGCACCACACCAAACCCCTGGTCTATTTCTTTCAGACACCTCTCTCTCTCTCTCTCTCTCTCTCTCTCCTTTTTCTCTTCCTTTGTCGTCTCCCCCAGACATGTCTAGGGTTACTTCCCTCCTGGCCTCCTCCTTCCCTCTATCACAGTCTCTCTAAACAGTTAGATAGCGAGAAAGAGAGGCTTCGACTCGATTCCTCTGTTTCTATAAACCTCTGTCGAGTCCTCACTTCTGTGATCTCTTACTCTTCTTCCCTCTACTATGTTCTACACAGATACGAAATTGCCCGTTTGAATCTCACGCTTCGACGATGTTCCTGGTCAAACTTCCTCTGATTTTTAGCTGAAATTGTAATTTTTCTTTATAATTCGAGCGAGATACAACGCGTGAAATGCAACGTGGAGTTTGTTCCTTCGGATTTCGTGCTGAAGTTTCAGCGTGCTTGGGCGAAAAAGTAGTTTAAGACATAGATTTCTTGGTTCTTGGAAGGTTGGAATTGAAATAGTTCAATAAGAACTAATTAAAGTTTCGACCTTTGGGAAACTAAGTTGAAGAATGGAGCTTCTCTAAGCAGTAGTATTTTCCAGCGTCACTAAATACAGAACTGCTTTGTCAATTTATTGGATTACTTTCCGTTGAGCAAATTTGGCTGTTACCTTCAAAATCAGGGGGAGTTGGTGCATAAAACCCTCGGAAAAAAGCAAAAACCCCCGGGAGGGTAATCTTCTGGTGCAGGCTGAATCTGGGCCGCCCGTTTCATCTTCTGATATCACGAGGTGAATAAACCGTAGTAGTTGTCTTTGGGGAGTGGTGGAAAATGGCGATGGTAGTGGCGCGGCAGCAGCACAGCGGGAGCAGCAGCGGAGGGAGCATCAGCAAGCATCTGGACGCCGGGAAATACGTCCGGTACACCGCCGAGCAGGTGGAGGCGCTCGAGCGGGTCTACGCGGAGTGTCCTAAGCCGAGCTCTTTACGCCGGCAGCAGTTGATACGGGAGTGTCCTATTTTGTCCAACATTGAAGCCAAGCAGATCAAAGTTTGGTTTCAGAATCGCAGGTAATGGGGAAAAAAATACATTGGATATGTTAATATGTTAGTTTTCATGCCAATTTTGTCTACCGGAAAGTTAATCTGTATTGTGAGGTTCAGAGGTCAGTTTTTTCCCCGGAAATTTAAATTGCAAAAAGTAAAATAAGAGGTTGAATTACAGTTGATTTCTGAAACTAGAGAAAGGAAGATGGATTAGAGATAAAAGAGATGCATTTGATGTTGGGATCCTTGTATAAGTACAATCTGCAATAAGAAGGATTTCAAAGCACCCCGAAATCATCATTTTGAATCTATCAGGATGAAGCTCCCGAAATCCAAGTCTGTTCAATGGAGCCTTGACTTAATTTGTTGTGCGACTAGTTACATTTGTTTTGTTCAATTTTTCGTGTATGTAGATGTCGAGAGAAGCAGCGAAAAGAGGCTTCCCGTCTGCAGACTGTGAACAGGAAGCTGACAGCTATGAATAAGTTGTTGATGGAGGAGAATGATAGGTTGCAGAAACAGGTGTCCCAGTTGGTATGCGAGAATGGTTATATGCGGCAACAACTACAGAATGTACGTTAAGATTGCCTTTGCCTATGGTTGCTTTTGCTTAATATTTTTGGTATCCCTTTTCCTGTTTTCTGTCTTAACTGTATTCTAAGTGTCTTGGAAAGCATGTGATTTTCAAAATAATTGTACTGTATTTATGGAATGATGATGTCCTATTTTTTGGAAACCCAGTACTTTTGAACAACTAAGAATTGCAACCAGTTGGCAGACTTGGACTGTATGTTATGTTTCTTTCATAATCTTTTTTCCAGTCATGCTTCTAAACACCTCAGATGCCTATTATATCAGCTCTCTGTTCAAATTGAATGCCTTTGATTTGGTCGATTTGAATCTGTGCAATGGTGCTCAGATGTGCAGTGAATTCAAAGAATGGGTAGCTTCCATGTTAATATCTAACTGTCATGTAAATAGAATTCAAATTCCAGTTCATTTCCGTGTTTAGGCATATTTCTTACTTGAATGATGTTCTGCAGGCATCAGCAGCAACGACTGATGCAAGTTGTGAGTCCGTGGTAACCACTCCTCAGCATTCTCTGAGAGATGCTAATAACCCGGCTGGGTAATCTCCTATATAAACCTCTCTCTCTCTCTCTCTCTCTGCATATTTTGTATAGTATTACAGTGTGTCATTGTTCATGATTGACATTTTTATGCTTTTGCAGACTCCTCTCAATTGCAGAGGAGACATTGGCAGAGTTCCTTTCCAAGGCTACGGGAACTGCTGTCGATTGGGTCCAAATGCCTGGGATGAAGGTTTGAATTTTCTCGTATTGAGTTGTCATTTTTTGCAAATTTTCGCTAGTTCACTTACTTTGTATAATAAACAACAATTTCTTGCTCTGTGAAGCTAAATTTTTCTGAACCTTAAATTCTAATCTATTTTCAGCCTGGTCCGGATTCGGTTGGGATCTTTGCCATTTCACATAGTTGTAGTGGAGTGGCAGCTCGAGCCTGTGGTCTAGTAAGTTTAGAACCTACAAAGGTAAGCTTGGTGAATCCCTATGGTTGTGTCAGTTGGTAATTTGCAATATAGTGCTCCTGGAAGCATGCTGTTCCCAATCAAATTTCATTTTGCATATTTTGGACAGATCGCTGAGATCCTTAAAGATCGTCCTTCTTGGTTCCGAGACTGTCGGAGCCTTGAGGTTTTCACTATGTTCCCTGCTGGAAATGGAGGAACAATTGAACTCTTATACACACAGGTGAATTACAATGACTGGAGCTTCTCCGAGTGCCTTTTATGAAGCTTTCTACTTCGTCACCTAGTTTTCTGAACTCTGATTGCTTTCAGATATATGCTCCTACTACATTGGCTCCTGCACGGGATTTCTGGACTATTAGATACACGACAAGTTTGGACAATGGCAGTCTTGTGGTAAGCATATCCTTGACTTTTAGTAGTCCTCTACATTTATGTCGTGTGATGAATGTTGCTGGCTAGACTTGCGGTTGAAATATTTGATTGGGTGGATTGGTTGGGGGCCATGGGGTCATTTAGTTGAGTGTAACTTCCTGCACGAAGGGCATGAACTTTCTTTTATAGATTCCATCAACCTGTCTCTGGCCGGACCCCGAAGAGTGAGAAGAATTGTCCTTTCATCATGCTGAAACTGTTAATTCATCGCAGGATCAATGAAGTCAGCTAGTTTCAAAATAATATTTGAATTTTAATCTAGTGATGATTTGGGATATTGCTACTGAGATGATCACTGAGATGAACTATTTTTGAATATGTATGATTGTATATTTTACATTTTTGGGGGTAATTAAAATTTTTTTGGGGGGTAATTTTGTATGTTTTACTTTATTTATATGTGGAGGGAACTTCTATATATTTGATCTTTGTTACTTTTGTCATCAATATCTCAAGGTTTGTGAGAGATCACTGTCGGGTTCTGGTGCTGGTCCAAATGTGGCTGCTGCTTCTCAGTTTGTGAGAGGTGAAATGCTTCCAAGTGGTTATTTGATTCGGCCATGTGAGGGTGGAGGGTCCATTATCCACATAGTTGATCATCTAAACCTCGAGGTTTGTCCTTTGTGACTTGGTTGTTCATTCTTGGTTTACTTAGCGACATTGTACTTATTCTGGTCTATTAGGCTTGGAGCGTGCCAGAGGTTCTGAGACCGCTTTATGAATCATCAAAAGTTGTTGCACAGAAAATGACTATCGCGGTAAGTACAGATTTCTCAGACGCTTTGTCTTCTAAGCATATTCTAACCCATTCACTGCGAAAGCCCTCCTTTGTACAATGGAAAAAGGAAATTCATAGTTTCTTTGGTAATAACTTACCTCCAGAACAATATTGTGGTGTTGAAATTGTTTTCATGCTCTAATTTCTTGGGAGAATGAGTTCTGCTCATATGGTTTAAGTTTCCCTTTCAAGAGACTAATGGATGAGGTAGTTCTTACACTCTGTTAAATTAGATCCTCATTATTTACCAAAAGAAACATAGATCCTCGTTGTATTTGCCAGAAAATGGCTGCTGGCACAAGGACCTATTTTCTCATGCGTTTCTGTCGAAGTTTCATCAATATACTTATCCAGTGCAGAGTTAAGAAATGAGTAGATAACTTGAATTCAAGTTTTGTGCGTGAGTGAAAGTTTATGTGGAAGTAATTTAAGCATTTTTCTTTGAAGGCATTGCGCTATATCAGGCAAATAGCTCAGGAGACAAGTGGCGAGGTGGTGTACGGCTTGGGAAGACAGCCAGCTGTTCTGCGTACTTTTAGCCAAAGATTGAGCAGGTAGCTTTCTGTTTACAGATTCTGTCTTCTTCATCATGTGTATGATCTGCAGTTTATTGACTTTGGATACTTATGCTTGTGCTCCACAATTATATTCACATTTCTCTCTCTCTTTTTGCATTTTGTTTTTCGTCTCTCCCTCTCGTTCAGAGGCTTTAATGACGCTGTCAACGGATTCAATGATGATGGCTGGTCAATAATGAGCTGTGATGGTGCTGAAGATGTCATAGTTTCTGTTAATTCAACCAAAAGTTTGTGTGCTACTTCTACTCATTCTAATTCCCTTTCATTACTCGGAGGTATTCTCTGTGCAAAGGCTTCCATGCTACTCCAAGTGAGTTCTGAAACTATCATCATATGCCTGCTGTTGCGTTCTCTATTTGCATGAGTTCATGCTGCTGTTTGTACAACTGGCCTGTTTAGATTGATTTTAGGAGTAATATTTTAGTTTCTACTCCCGAGAATATGAGAAATTTTATTTCTTCCATTCGTCCATTGATTGGTAGTCCCTCACCAATTTAGGCATTTTGCTTCTAAACCAGTAGATCATGTGTGTGTCATCATATGGTAATGCAGTGGAAATCTAAATTTGGGAACTTTAATTGTTATTGGGATCTAATGTGCGTTTTAAAATTTTCTTATGGAATCTGATAGAGGTGAATTTGCAAACATTGCTACCTTTGTGCTCCTTTTGTTTGCTGCTTCAAAGCCTTCAATTATGATTGCTGGAGCCTTCCTGTTATGTTCAAGTTGATTCTATTTTACATTTTGGTGTGTTATAGTTTTTTAACTTGGTTATTTTCCGTTGATTATAATCTTGCCCTACAAATTTTTTAGCATGGTTTTGAATACATGCAGCATGTACATCTCATTGTCTGGCTGCTTAAATATTAAGAACATGTGTGTTCTCTTTATTCTGCCAGAATGTTCCGCCTGCAGTGCTGGTTCGATTTCTGAGGGAGCATCGCTCTGAATGGGCAGACTTCAATGTTGATGCTTATTCTGCTGCTGCTCTGAAAGCTAGCTCATTTGCATATCCAGGGATGAGGCCCACAAGGTTTACTGGGAGCCAAATCATCATGCCACTTGGTCACACCATCGAACATGAGGAGGTATGTTCCCAATTGTAGTGGGGTCATATTCTTCTACGCATCGTGCTACACATTGTCACAGTGAAGAATGCAAACCAGAATATGAGTTTTCTTTTTGCTTGATCTCATTTTATTTTGTAAGTTTCCCAATATTTGGTATTGAGGGACATTTTTCTTACATCCCAGATGCTTGAAGTAATACGACTTGAAGGCCATTCTCTTGCTCAAGAAGATGCCTTTGTGTCGAGGGACATTCACCTTCTCCAGGTTCGTTCTTCAGTATCTTGGTTGATTAGCCAAAACAAAATGAGTTCTGATGACATGAGTGAAAGGTTGAATATTTGGTGCTTCGAATATAGTTGTAATAGTTAAGTACCTGTGGTCTAAAGGCGCATCCATTGTAACCCATCCCCAATGGAAACCAATCACCATGTGCTACTTTTGAAAAACCCAATTTGTCTCCTCCCAAAATCTGGTACTTAAAATAAGCTTCTTAAGGGGTCCATCCATGTCAATCTCAATCTGGCTCTCAAAATTTGACACAATTTCCTACTGTTTCTGGCAACGGTAATGAGATCTGACATGCATTAGTAACATTCTTAAATCATTTCTTTTCTAATGTTTGAAATCTAGTAGCAATCTTGAGATAAAGAAATGGTACGGCAACATGCCTTGTAATTCGAAGCTAAAAGTGAAGTTATGTATAAGATGGAGAATTCAAGGTACAAGTAAGGGCAAGGCATTAAATGCCAATCAATCTGAGACAATAGTAAACAATGAACAGGTGTGGCTGGGGAACTCAATTTTTTTTTTTGTCCAATGATCTTGGACATTTGAGTTTTCATTGGATGATCGAAACCATTCTAACCATTTTAAGAGAATCACTTTGAAAACATAGAAAATATTCAGCATAGAGTTGCTTTGGTTGCAGATATGTAGCGGAATTGATGAGAATGCTGTGGGAACCTGCTCTGAACTTGTTTTTGCTCCAATTGATGAAATGTTTCCTGATGATGCCCCACTGCTGCCCTCTGGTTTCCGGGTTATCCCATTGGATCCAAAATCAGTTGAGTTAAATTTATTCCAGTTGGACCTCTGTATATTATGTTAGTAAAGATCTTTATTAGCATGCTCTATCCAATCACAGATTTTATGTTTCAAAGTATAATTTGAATTTTGAACTGATTTCTCAGATTGATGTTTGATCTTTTGTTTAAAACTTCAAACATCTGACAAAATCCATTTAGACCATTAAGTTTTCAGTTACTGGTTGACTCAAGTTCTGTCTTTTTTTGGAACATCAAAAAGGAAGACAGAATTTGAGTCAACCAGTAACTGAAACCCGGTTCTGCCCAATCACATGGACTCATCTGACTTATATTGCTCTCAGGGATTGGATGCTGTCTTAACTCTTTAGAATTAAAAATTACTTATCTAATTGTGTTGTATGCTACTCCTAGTCTGGTTCTGGTTGCAAGTACTTGAGATATTGGTCTACTAATGGCTCTACATTAAAATTGTAAATAGTGAAATAGCGTAGGTGAAGGGCCTGGAATGTGTTCGAATCCTGGGTTGAAAAATAAATTTTAAGTGCATCTTATTACCATTGTAAATAAAATTAATTGCAGCTTTCGACCAATATAGAATTGTGATGAATATTCTTGTTCCTGCTGGAGTAGTAATGTTTTCAATGTTCAGGGTGATACGCAGGACACTTTGACTGCCCATCGGACTCTGGATCTGACATCCAGTCTTGAAGTGGGCCCGGCAACAAATCTTGCTTCTGGGGATGCATCATCGAATTCTAATGCCCGATCGGTGTTGACTATTGCATTTCAGTTCCCATTTGAGACTAGTCTACAGGATAGTATAGCTGCAATGGCTCGCCAATATGTCCGGAGTGTGATTTCCTCTGTGCAGAGAGTTGCAATGGCCATTTCTCCATCAGGATTGAGCCCAACTGTGGGGCCAAAGCTATCTCCTGGCTCTCCAGAAGCCCTAACTCTGGCTCATTGGATCTGCCAGAGCTATAGGTAAGATGTGCTTTTGTTTTTTTCATGTTCAACATTTTGCAGTGTAGTTAATTTGGGTTCAGTCAATGCTTTGTGAATCTGTGCTTAAAATAACTCAATTCAGGAAGAGAGAAATCAACGTGTTATTTCAAAGTACAACACAATTTTAGGAGTATCGGTTGCTGTCCTCTTTTGTTTCTGAAATAGGTTCTAAATTATTACCCGTTTCTGAGTTTTTCTATTTGGTTCTTTTTCTCTCCAGTTACCACTTAGGCACAGAATTGACAAGGTCTGATTCTGAGGGCGCTGACTCAGTGTTGAAAAGTCTATGGCATCATCCGGATGCAATATTGTGCTGCTCCCTGAAGGTAGTGGGTCAAGACTATCCTTTTTTACATGCCTATTTTGTGGTTTTATTGTCGATTTCGGAAAACTATATTGTGATTCGTTGGTCTGAGGTAAATCAAGTTCCTTTTTTCTTGAGGTAATCATTAACCTTTTCTATTGGTGCAGGCGCATCCAGTCTTTGTATTTGCAAACCAAGCAGGGCTTGACATGTTGGAAACAACTCTTGTGGCTTTACAAGATATCACTTTGGATAAGATATTTGATGAATCTGGACGGAAGGTGTTATTTTCTGAGTTTTCAAAGATAATGCAGCAGGTACTTCCTATATGAAGATTTCCTTGCTTTTCTTTTACGGGGCTGTCCTTCTTGGCAAAAAAGTAATAATAAATCATTACGGTCGAGGTGAAAGATCGTAATGGAGGTCTTGAAGTTAAAAGACCTTTGTATCCTCATGCTTGTCACATAAAGAAATAGAAGCGAGAGGGGAATGGGAGTTTCGGGGGTTCAAGTTACCTCATACATTTATCAGCCACCCTCTAAGACTCTTGCTTTTTTCATGATCAATTGTACATTTGAAGTGGTGTGGGGAAGAAACATTCTAATAGTGTATCTCAATGTTTTGTATATGCTATTTGCAGGGTTTTGCTTGCATGCCAGGCGGAATCTGCATGTCGACAATGGGCCGTCATGTTTCGTATGAACAAGCCATCGCTTGGAAAGTCCTTGCTGCTGAAGAGAGTACTGTGCATTGCCTCGCCTTCTCTTTCGTTAACTGGTCATTTGTGTGAATCTTGTTATTTATTCGTCCAGCTCCCTCCTCTTTCCTCCAGTGATGTGGGAAAATCGGAGTAGAAAGGAGAATAGAAAAGTTTCTAATGGAGAAAGGGGAAGAGGAAAAAGATTAAGTTTTGTAGTAGTATTTAATCCCAGCTTGAGGTTTGGATTACGTTAATTAATGAATTCAATCTCCCATGTTTTGGTTTGTCAATGTACGTTTTGTCACTGAGGTTTAGTTTTTTGTTTGTTTGCTTTAAGGCAATAAATTCAGTAGTAAAAGTTTATAATAATAATACAGGGCTCATGAAACAAAAATTCGGTTAGAGCATCAACAATGTAATAATCAAAACCAAAATGTTGTTAAAGTTAACAATGTGTGCTAAAAAAAGTGTTCAAATTGTAATAATCAAGGATTGGAGGAGCGTGCTGTGCATGGCAAATTACCACCGCTTCGGTCTCGCTCTGATGATCGGAATCATTTACTTTATAGAGCTCGTTGTGTAGAATAAGTGTACCAAAAATCAGTTCGATCGGATATCATTAAGTGCTCATCTGAACATTATTATCTTGAAATGAATGGATCCGAAACACTAGATAAAATCGACTGTTTTTTTGGTACATTTAATAATTTCAAGATAATAATGTTCAGATGCAACACTTAATAATATCCGATCGAGCTGATTTTTGGAGCATTTATTCTACACGACGAGTTCTACGAAGTAAACGATTTCAATCATCGAAGCGAGACCAAAGCGACGACAATTTGCTGTGCACAGCACACTGTGCAGCACGGGGCTACACAACACGCTTCTCCAGTCCAATAATCAAACTTAGCAACCTTTTAGGGCATCCACAATGTAATAATCAAAACCAAAAGGTTGCTAAAGTTAGCAATGCATGCTAAAAAAAATGCTCACATTGTAATAACCAACTTAGCTATCTCTTAGCAACTCATCAAATTTTGGCCTTTGAATAATCAAAACTAGCAATCTTTTACCAATAACCAAATTTATTGGACTCCACATCTTCTCAATCAAGTTCTCCCATCATGGGAGAGTAAAACTCACTCTCCACTTTAGCAAATAGTTGTGCATTTAACAATATTGATCACGTTATGAATCTTAACAAATGCTCTCCACTTTAACTTATTTCACTAGAATGTCATTCAATGTAGACCATTAAATTGAGAAGAAAAAAACTGACCATTAGATTTAAATTTTTGTCAACCCATTTTGATTATGGGCAAAAAGTAACAATGTGGGACTTGACATTGCTAAGTGCTAACTTTAACCTCTAAATGGATAATCAAAAAATGATGTGGTAACTTTTGGTTATCCAATTTTGATTACTCCGTATTACATTGTGGATGCTCTAAGGACTAATCAAAAGTTGTCACATCACATTTTGATTATCCATTTAAAGGGTTGTTAAAGTTAGCAATGTAAATTTCCACAATTGGATAATCAATATTGAATAATTAAAACTTGTTACATCACATTTTCAACTTGTAAAAATCAAAAAATTGTCACCATTAAAAATAATTTTTTAAAAATTGTTTTCAAACTAATAAAAACAGGTTATTAGAAACAGAAAATAATTTTTTGAAATCTTTTTATTTTGAAAAAACGCTTTTCTGAAAAAGTTTTTAAAAAAGAAAGATCGTTTTAAAAAAACAATTTAACTGTTTTTGTTAAAAAAAAAAAGAAAGAAAACTTCTTTTAAAATATTTTTCTTAGAAACATTGTTGAGAGAGAAGGTTTTGGTTATTGGCAAAATGTTGCTAGTTTTGATTATCTAATGGCCAAAATTTGATGAGTTGCTAAGAGATTGTTAAGTTTGATTATGCCACTGTGAGCATTTTTTTGAGAAAACATTACTAACTTTAACAACCTTATAGTTTTGGTTATTCCACTATGGATGCTCTTAGCAACTCATCAAATTTGGGTATTTGGGTAATTAAAATTAGCAACCTTTTGACAATAATTGAATTTATTGGACCCCACATCTTCTCAATCAAGTACAACCATCATGGGGAAGTGATACTCTCCATTAAAAAAAATGCTTTATTGGAAGGTGAAATCCACTCTCCACTTTGGCAAATGGTTATACATTTAACAATATTGATCACTTTATAGATTTTAACAAATGCTCTCCACTTTCACTTGATTTACTAGAATGTCATTCAATGTAGACCATTAGATTGAGAAGAAGAAAAAACTTGCCGTTAGATTTGAATTTTTGCCGACTCATTTTGATTGTGGGCAAAAAAATATATAATGTAAGACTTAACATTACTAACTTTAACAACCTCTAAATGAATAATCAAAATTTGATGTGACAAATTTTGATTATTCACTTTTGATTATTACATTGTGGATGCTTAAGAAAACTAAAGCTAGGATATGTGATGCAGCGCAAGCTTACATAAGCATAAAATTGGCACGAGTTCAAGATCTATTGATTCTCACACGAACATGTGAAAATCAAATCATTCTCTAAACCCGTTGATTTTGAGAATAGTCCCAGGATAAAGGCATCAATCACTTAGTATTTTTTTTGGTCAAACGGATATTATCAATCACTTGGTTGATTCCGTAGCATACCAAAGAATTTGAAAGATAGAATGATACTCCCTTAAAACTTAATATTATTTCGTCAACTCCTTTTGCACAAGGCTTGCAAACATATTTGTACTATACTAGAGACTACTAATCTTTCCAAGACATAATAATTAATGACCTATTACCTAGAAGGCTAGAACCAAACTTTAGATTTTTTGTGCTAATACAAAGTATGAACATCTTAAAACGTTAGGCCGGACCTCCATTATTTCCCTCGCTCAAACCGGTCCCAAGTACTGATTGGCTATGAGGTCTGCATCAATATGGAAACTATGTGCAATGTGGTAAAATCTCACCCTCTCCATGGGGGCTGTCATAAAATGGTTGAGAAACTCATGCCACCGGGCACTAAATAAAAGCAGCCAGGGCTTGTTTAGCTAGGTTATCCACCTGTTGCATTGTATTACTAGAAATCTCCGTTATATATGGATAACTGGGAGAGCCCCAACGAAAGGTTGGGTAACTGTAGCAAAAACTCACAAAGTAACAATGTACTCGATAGGAATTCAAACTTGGCTAACTTTAACTAACAATGTTGACTTTCGCCGAACAAAAAGAAACTGCGGTGGAATAAATGTAGGAAGCGTTAAAGTTATTAGCACTGACCATCTAACACCCAAGTAGATAGCCAAAATTTCTGTTTAACATTATGAGGACCTGGGGAATACTTCTCAAACCAGATTGCATTTTCTTTGCCATAGAAGTAGTAGAATTGGGATTAACGGGTTCTTTCGAGAACACTAGCTTATTGCCATTTTTCCGTATTTGCCCGAAAGAGTGAAAACAAAGGATGAAATATTTATCTTTCATACGTTTCTAGAAACACGATTGGCGGATTATCCAATCCAAAAGGAACCATTCCCTCGGGACAACTGGAAATCAACTACATCCACACTTGCTGGGCAGAGAGGAGAGATGCTCTGGATTCACATAGCTGAGATTCTCTCTCTCTCTCTCTCTCTCTCTCTCTCTCTCTCTCTCCCTGAGTGTGTGTGTGTGTGTGTGTGTTTATTACATTGGATGGGACCTGATTAGCAGTGGGCCTCTATTTGTATTACGAGCTTTCATGTTCATTGTCGTGTCCCCCAGAAAATATGCAGCTTCCACTGTTGAATTGAGATACTTCCAGGGTGATGATTAGAAAGATAACGGCAGAAAATAAACTTCTCATGTGTTTATTTAACCAGAGAGTGTGGGTTGATAGTTGACCCGCAGACGGGTATGTGAGAATCCACACATCCAACCGCTAGTAATATAACTGTTCATAGCTTTGTCAATTTACAAAAATGACTGAGAAATGAAATCTGAGCATATGACAACATGAAGTCTAATGGACTCTTTAATTCACAATTCTAATACTTAAGGAATATCTTTTGCCTGATTCGCCAAAAATATATATATGCACGAATTGGATACAGCAACTGTGTTCCAATTTGGGAGGCATACAAAAACACGCAAACAAGGTCAAACCACAAGTATCACAAATAAAATGGAATTGCTAACTGAGTGGCCATTCATCGAGATGCTAGTGACCAGAAGTTTAAGAGAAAAGAAGGGAGTGCAGTGAACCAGCTAAGGAAAGCCATTGCTGTAGAAGTCTCAAACTGTAAGCAGTGATTCTCATTACAGATGCCAAGATCATTGCCGATAAGGACAGTGATGCCCGCAGATGCACAAGCTGCTGCAAATGTAAGAGTAGATGTAATCTGCAGCAAAGAGAGACAATAAGCTATGGTGTAGGAAATGCATGCCAGTATAGATAATTCCACAAGATCATTGATATACAACAGCTACATATTCACGCTGGAAATTTTAAAATTACATGAAACAAACTTTTCAAAACTATGTATGATTATCATTTGAGGGCATCTCAGGACTGGCAAACTAGTTCAATGTCTAAATCTTAAGCATCAAAGACCAAATCTGCCGAAAAAATCACAAACAAATGATAAACCTATTGTTACCAATGTAAAGTCAAAACTGAGCAAAAAACCACCAAGCCTGTTTCAAGTTAAGACAATTCTATTAAACCAAAAGGAAAAAAACCATTCTTCAGTTATCACAGATAGACGTGTATCGACCTTGTTAAGAAAATAAAGGAAAACAGAATGCATCTCAGTAACCCCAAAGCTAGCCAAAAAGATGAATTGGAGTTCTATATTCTCGCGGTTTGTCAAGAGTTCAGAGTTCTACAGTAGTTCAAGTTTGGCGTGTACTCTCTAGAACCAGCTTTTACGACAAGGTTCTGGAACCAGCTTCACTAGTGGAAAAATAATGAAGACTACATAGCTTGAAGAAACAGAAGCAAACTATGAACAACTACATAGCTTGTAGAAACAAATAATGAAAAACTGATTATTACTTCCGCTAAGGCTGTAAATAAGCCGAGCTGCTCGTGAGCAGCGGCTTGTGGCTCAACTCGACAAGAGCTCGTTCAACCTCGGTTCGCTACACTAATGAACAAGCTTGAGCCATAAAATTTGGCTCGTTTTGTTAACGAGCCGAGCCCGAGCTGTAGAATGCTTGGCTCGAGCTGGCTCGCGAGCCTATATGTATAAGTAAATATTATAGAAGGGACATTGGGTCCACGGCTGAGCTTTATAGGGAGGAAATTCATGCTTCTTGACAAATTTTGTCGATGTGGGACTAGTCTCACGAGTCACGCCGCAAGGAAAAATAGAAAATACATTGTTTGCTTCCTTCAGTCCCACATTGGGGATTCAAGGGAGTTCAGTCATGTATGCTCTATAAAAAATAACCCAGGCTCCCTCCCGTCAAAGTTCTTGGCTGAGGCTTCTCAGTCCATTGGATTGCCGAGCTCGAGCTTCCACAAAACTTAGCGAGCCGAGCTTGAGCAATGTGAAGCTTGGTTCGACTTGGCTCATTTGCACCCCTGACTACCGCAATCAAGATGATTAACCCAACAAACATATTCCACAAATTTCAATGAGCCATTATCTCGCCCATCAAGACTAAAAGCAGCATGGCGCAATAGCTAAGGTGCCATAGTGCGGTAACTCAGTGATTGCTTCCACAAAAACATTCACCTAATGACACAAACAGCACAGAAGGCAATCTTTTTACTGGAATATCTAGATTCAAAGGGATAAGAAAACATGCATATCGTTGTGATCATGCAGTTTATTACTAGTAGCCAGAAGTTATCTTACCCCATCACCAATGACAAAGAAACTAACAATACGATGATTCTGCAGGCAACGGCCCACTAGAAGAGCATATACATCAACTATGGCAAGTGCAAGGCTCCACATGCTCTGCAAGCCAGCAGCAGCAACAAGGTAGCTGGCATAGAACATATCAAAAGAGCTTTTAAGTACCAGGGTTAAAACATATTTCTTAACCTTAGTAAGCATTAATGAGTCCGAGACAAAAATCTAAAATCAGAGCTAAACACAGCATGCACAAAAGTTAACCAATATACGGTGTAATGGTGCTTGAGTTAAACAGATTGATAAGGTTTTGATCAGTGATTAAAAAATCACGCGTAGGCGATCACCTAGGCGCGACTAGGCGTGAGGTGAGCCTGTATCGCCTCAGAGGTGTGAGGCGAGGCGAGGCGAGGTTTAAAGAGGTGAACGACTAGTTGTGATTCAGCTCGACTAGGTGTGAGGTGCTCAAAAATCTCGCCTCACGTCGTTGGGGCAAAATTAAAATAAATGCTTACATTTACGTCGATTGATCGAACAATCAAACAATCAATCAACTTCAGAGCTCGTTTCTTCTCTTTTTGATGATCCACTTCAGAGATCCACTTCTTGCTCCTATCAGATACGATCGAACCCCTCTCTCTCACCCCTCTAAGATTGAACATCTCTCTCTATCTCTCTCTCTCTCTCTCTCTTCTTCTTCTTCTTCTTTTTCTTTTCTTCTCTTCTTTCCCTCTGGCTCTGTCGACACAATCTGTATCCGGCATCGAACCCCTCTCTCTCTCTCCCCTCTTCTTTTCTTCTCTTCGTCTGGTTCTAGTCTACAGGCCAACACAGTACACACACACACACACAATATATATACTGTTGGTGGGCAGTGGGCACACAAACACATACACACACAATATATATATATATATATATATATATATATATATATATATATACGGGGCGGTTCCGTGGACACCCTAAAAAAACACCTAAAAAAACACCTCATAGTTCCCGATCAAATTTTGACGATCCGAGCCGCTCAATGTGATCAGAACATGATTTTAAGGGTACCCATGAGAAATCAGCAAAAAAAATGACCGAGAAGGGCTTGATCCAAACAGTTTTAAACAGTTTTTTATTAAACGGTTCAAATAAAAACTGCTCAAATCAAGCCTTTTCCGGTCATTTTTTTTGCTAATTTCATGCGGGTATACTTAAAATCACATTCTGCACGTATTGAACGGTTCGGATCATAAAAATTTGATCGAGAACTGTGAGATTGAGATTTAGGGTGTTTTTTTGGGTGTTTTTTTAGGGTGTCCATTGAACCGTTCCGATATATATATATATATATATATATATTTTTTTTTTTTATGAATGACCGTATTTTGTATTTTTTTTACTAGAATTTCATATGTTGGATTGTTGGTTATTATGCAATATGGTGATGTGAAGGAGTGAATATTGGTCATTTAATTTATGTAGTATATCTTTCTTTCTTTTTAAATGCTCGCCTCGCTTCAATGAGGCGCTCGCCTCGACTCGCGCCTCGTCACCTCGTCTTTTTTGGGCTTTGTCGCCTCACGTTCTCCTCACACTTTTTAATCACTGGTTTTGATTGCTGCCCTTCATATAGACTTGCTCAGTTGCATCAGTGGTTTTTGAAATAAGCAAACCTTTAATATGTTCCAGCCTCAAGGAGAAAGCTATATTTCTCTCACCCTGACAACTACTGTTTTCTCCAAAATGCAATTATGAACCAATTACTGATCGATATGCAGATATGAGATTATCCCACATTATTGCTTGAATCTTATGCATCTATTTCTTGACAAAATAAATTTCTCTCTTGTATCTGTAGAAACAGCTCTCTCTCAAAACCCCACGCAAAACTCTTTTTTGTGCTAATTGCTGTCAAAATATATTAGGGACACTGATCATACCAACAACAATAACAATACCCATGTAGTCCCCCAATAATGGGTGTGCGGACGGGGGAGGACTGGAGGGAGACCCAATATTTGGCAACATATGGACATAGTCAGATTAGGGCCACTGATGACTACATTTCAAATATCTGGCAATATTTGAAAATCTGGTTGGATGTTATCCCCTTGTCACCCAAATCACTTTCACTCCTACATAAAAATTCGTCAAAGGAATTGCACTTCAGACTTTTTGTTGTGAAACTCCTCTTCGCCCAGTTTTCCAGTTATACGTGCTCAGTCCAAAGAGTTGTCACGAAATTTTGATTTACCATTAGATTTTTAACTTTTAAGTTTTAACCCACCAACCCTTGCAAATCAAATCTAATATTAGAATCGGATGCGGCTATATATAAAATTAGGGCACAGGATCGAGATAAAAGGAAGCAAAAGAGTAAATTTCCGTAGATAAGTAGAAAGAGATACGGACGCAGCGAATACCAGAAGGCAGACACGGAAGGGAAGTCGTTGGTGGTGGCCATAACACAGAGGGCAACGACTGCGAATAGGAACTGACAAGCACGCAGTACGAGGCCGCCGATGGTTCCAGGCATGCCTTGGATGTCCTCCATCCTCACTCTCCGGACCACATTCTCGGCCTCCGTCGCAGGCGGCGGCGCTTCCACCGGGTGCACCGACGGATGGCTCACGTTCATCTCTTCACCACCACCACCACTTCCACCACCACCTGACTCCAATTGAGTTTATACAAATACAGACATCTACTGTTTTCTCCAAAAATATGTGGTTGGATTGATCTGTACAATTGGATTGTGGAATTCGACAATTGACGAACGAGTAGATATGGAAACCCTAATTTGGGTGGTTGCTCAGATCTGCGTAGTGTTGGAGCAAGGAAATTGAGGAAACTGTGAGAGATCCTTTAAAATAACAATAGGACTAGGAGGTGCTTTTGGCTTTTTTCTTCTTCTTTTTTTTTTTTTTTAAATTAAAAAATAATTCACTTTTTTTTTTTCGCTTTTATTTTTAGGGGTTTTTTCACATTTAAATTCTTTTTTTTTTCCCAAACGGATATTCCAAACTTCTAGATACAAATTGGGGTAGAATTCACACATTTTGTCTAAGATCATCAAAATGTGAAAAGATGGAAAAGAGGCTTGAGGGTATTGAATAAATCTGGTAACAAACATCTTTAATCCGGACTAGATTTCAATGATCTGTTTCTACTAATTTTTCTACGAAAATTGATTGTGCCCATTATGTGTATTTAGGAGAGTGTTTGTCACCATCCAACCAACATACGGTATTTAAGAGTCCGACTATGAGTACTAATGGATTGACCATGACACTAGTAAACCGTCATCCTCATACAGATAGTTTAAAATGTTATTTTATTTTGAATAATTTTTTGAAATACTGTATAAAAAATAATTCAATCGAATATAACTAAAAGTGCTTGATTAATTTTTCTAAACCTTTTCAAAATTTAGGATTGCAGGTGTGAGCATTTTTTGTATTTTGAGCGGCGCCTGACTTCTGCGGCAGTTTTAAGTGCAACTTTAGTTTTATTTGGACGGGGTTTTCATCGATATTCGTGAGATTATAACAACAAAAAAACCCATGTAGTCCTCAATCATTGGCGTATAGGCGGAGGAGAATTGTAAACAAATCTAACATTTGGCAATATACACAAAGTGATTATTTTCATAATACCACTTAAATAGTGACCCCCCTCTCTGTTTTGCTACAGAACCATGCCCCCAAATCAAAGTCAAATGACATCAGAGAAAAAAAAAATCACGTTCAGAAGCCATAATTCGGGCTAGTATTTGTTAATCACTTGCGCATGCATACTGCAATCACGAACATGTTCACTTCCTGAATAATTAAAAAAGTGGTTTACAAACCACCAAAATGAAAGCTAAACAAATCTGAACCAGTAATGCAACAACTACACGACAAGATGCATTTTTAAAGCTAAGAGCCAGAAGCCCGGATATGTCTCCTTTAGCCACAATCCAGTCATTCTGTAACCTCCTGTTCCGCAAACATATTCTTCACAGGTCATGAAATTACCACATAGGAAACTCCACAATATTCAAACAATTAATACACGTTCCAAGTACTACTAATAAACAGAAGACTACGAAGGCAGTCGACAAAAGGCAAGGAAATACTAAAAACTAACCGGAGCCTCACGACAAGCTTGTGCTTAAAAGTTCCGGTGGGTTCTATATCAAACATCACATCATCAAAATCTTTCGTTGGTGGAATTTTCTTGACAAGGCAATCTGTTCTCTCGCATAGAATTCAACCGAAGAGACTCCCAATCCATTGGACGACTCTGATGCATGGTCCCTTGTTCAGATCCATTGCTGGTTTAGACATAGTCCTCTGTAATATGCTTGCCGTCATAATCTGTTAATTCCATTCTCTTATTCTCATCCCCGCATGATGGCTCAGCATCGAGATCAGAGCTCAACTCAACCCCAGGTTGTTCCCCAGACCCATGATAAGCCACAGTCACAGCTCCTTGCTCTAATGGCTCAGTGGCTTCTTTCTTTGGCCTCTTCCATTTCTTTGTAGATGAAGTCCCATCGTCCTCAAAATCTTCTTCTTCTCTTTCCCGGTGTAAATAAACCCACAATTTCCTTGCCCCGTCAAACTGTACACACGGATCACGTTCGTAATGCAAACGGTCCAAGGCTTTACTAACAACTTGATTGACTTGTGCATCAGAGACTTCTTCCACTATATACTGGGAGTCTCTAAGCAAAGTACAAACATCTGCTCTGGTACCAATACTTCCAGGCAATCTTGCAGCCGCATCTCTCACAAGACAACGAATGGTTACCTGAGGTGGCCGATCGCGTTTCAGCAAAAAATGGTGGCGGGCTTTAGATGTTGGCTTACCAGCACACCATCTCAAGGGAGCAACAATAGATTTTCTACCATCAATAGTTGTGTAAAAGAATGCCCTGTCAGGAATTGAGTACCTGAGAACTTCTTCTTCACGGAAATACCCTCTTACTTCTTCAGAGCTCGGAATGATAGTGGTGAGACTCTTCTGAGCTCTTAGGTCCCTGAACCTTTGTTTCTCGTCCAAATTAAACTGCATCAGCGAGAAGGGTGGGCAAGGAAGACTTCCTATTTGTTGAAGGGTCTCTTGCCCACTTTTGAGCCAATTAGCGAATGCGTCAACCAATTTGACAAGCATCTTGTGAGGAAGACCCCAAGATTGAGGAGATGTCACCTCCTCCACGATTTCATGATCTGATGAACTATGTGAAGCTGGACCAATCCAGGACCAGCTTTTGGTGGATTTTTCATAGAAGACAAGTGGCTTCCATCCTTTTGCTACCAAAGGTGCTGATTTGGAAGAAAATATTTTCAGAACTCCTCTGACTAAATCCAGAAGTGGTTCTTGAGTTTCAAGAATAAATGGATCTCCAGGGTTTGATCTCACACGATTGACAATTTCCTGAACAGTGAGAGAAGGGACATTAAGTTGCACAAAATTCTCCGATTTGTTGATTTCCAAGTTCACCTTAGAATGAAGCCCATTTGTCGCTTCCTGGTTTCCGTGTTGGTCCTCCCCGACTTTCTCCCCTCCATCATTCTTATCAAGATGCTTGCCAGCATCCATCGAATCTTCTGGAAGCAGAGTTATCATTGCCGTACGTACTGCTGAAAGAAGATGGATAATGGAGAATGAGAAGCCAGTGTGGAATGTAGGTGTAATCAGAAAAAATGGCTTTTTCTGTGGTACGGGTTCAATCTCTACTTCTGCTGCTCCCATTTCTGCGACATGGGTCTTAGAGGTTCCCAACTCAAAAGCATCTAAGCCATCCTCTGATTTCCGTTTTCCCCGTTTATTCGTGAGATTAGATTCAGAAAATCCTTTCGATCGGGACAATTCTTCAAAATGGTGTGGGTTAGTGGCGACGTAGTGCTGCTCACTAGCTCCTGATTCTGGCAGTAGCGACGTAGGGGGTTCTGTCTCAGCCTCTTCCTGAATAGTTCTTTTCCTCATCTCAACGATCACCTTGTGTGAGCTTGAATGCAAAGATGGAACAAATGAGGGACTATCTGCTGGTCGGTATTCTGGAACGAGACGGCCTTGCAAGTATCGAACCCCACATGCATTGCAAAGTTTATTTTTACCCATTGGTCCGTGCCTCCATTGTGGGGTCTTCCTTGTCTCGCAATGTGAGCATTTTGTAGTTTTAGCGACGCCTGACTTCTGTGGTAGTTTTAAGGGCAACTTTAGTTTTCTTTTGACAGGGTTTTTGTCGGTATTCGTGAGATTAGATTCAGAAAATTCTTTCGATCGGGACAATTCTTCAAAACAGTGTGGGTTGGTGGTTGAAAGCCGTGAACGCATAGAGCGAGTGACCATTCTGGAGGTTGAGGACATGGGCATCTCACTTGAGCATGAGCTGCTGCTGCTTTGATGGGCTGAAATTGGGCTGGGTGTTTGGAGGACTCCGGAATCTACACCAATAGAGTAATTGTTGTGAGGGGAACTGCTTGATCTGGAGACGGCTACAACAGCCTTTGGCTTTGGTTTTACCTCAGAATATTCCTCACCCTGAAGATAAGATCGATGAACAGTCAAACGAAAAGATCAGAGAAGAGAAGCAGAGAAATTCGATTTTATTTATGCCTAATAATCCATCTTAACCGAGAGTTGTTCCTCTAATCACATGTATGCAGTATGGCACGTAAGTAACGCAAATGAATCCAAAGGAAATAATGCTAACCAAATGCAGTACGCCGAAAGTGCTATAAATATTGTATTTTATCTTTTCCAAGTAAACAGTCTTCCCATTACTTCTTGTAAGAGCTGCAAGGAGCATTCCCACTCCAAGGTTTACTTTCTTCCTTACTCCCTAATAAGGCTGTGTAACCCCATGTAAGGGAAAATATCGTAAAGTAAAAGAGGATGCAAACAACGAATTCAGGATCAGAGAACTTCTCACCACAACCGCTGCAGCATTGCCACCAGAAGCCAAGGACGAACCCACCAAAGCTTCCGAAGGAATTGGTACAAAGTCTTGGACTTTCTCTCTCATCTCAATAACCTCCTTGTGGAAGTTTGAGTGCAAAGATGGAACGAATGTGGGACTTGCAGCCGGACGGTATTCTGAAAAGAGACGGCCTGAACTGTATCGGACCCCACATGCATTGCAAAGTGACTTTCGCCCCATTGGTCCATCCCTCCATTGTGGTGTTTCTCTCACCTCACAATGCGAGCATCTTTTACTACCAACAGATCTTTGCTTTATCTTAGTGGCACCTGATAGCCGTGCAAATTTCTTTTTCTTCTTCTGTTTTCTGACAGGGTTTGTCCTGATCTTCGGGGGATTAGATTCAGAAAATCCACTAGATAGGGGCAATTCTTTGGGGGCAGCAGAACGGTGTGTATAGATGGTTGAAAACAGTGAACGCTTGGAGCAAGAGAAAAGTTCAGAGCTCGTGGGCAACCTCTTTTCACTTGAGCACGAGCTTAGGCTTCCATGGACAGAAACTGGGCCATCAGAATAATTATTCTGATGGGAAATGCCTGCTCTAGCGGCTTCTTCAACAGAGTTTGGGACACATTTTAGCACAGGTTCCTGGCTCTGAGGACAAGATAGCAAAGTAAACAAAAAGATCAGATCAGAGGCAGAGAAAGTTTCAACATATTTGCAATGATTCCTCACTCAACTGTAGTTTAACTAGTTCTTCTAGTCAAGCGTGTGCAGTATGCTGAAGTCAGCAATAAAGGAAATATGGATCCGAATAGACAGTGACGTAAATCAATGCAATAAGAAAACCATTCAACAGCCACTTTGTAGTTGCATGTACAAAAAATCATGTTGATGGGAAAAAACTGGACTATTTTTCCTCATTGTGTAGATAGAGAATAGGCTAACTATTGTCAACCACAACAACCAACAAGCAAACAACTAGGGCTGCAATTTCAAGTAAACAGTGTGCAACCGTGAGACATCTGAACGATGTTCGACATGTGCGTACATCCACGGGTCAAAAGACTTGTCCCACATCCAATCATCTACTAAAAACAATGGGGTTACAAGAAGTTCCTCTCTTGTATCAAACTAGAGGCATACAAACATCACCTAAAGTTGGATTTTAACACTATCAACAGAGGTAGAAGTGCAAATTTTTTGTTAGAACTGTGGCTCATATGTCAAGTATGGAGAAATACTAAAGAGTTCTAGAAATAGGCCAGTTGCCCGAACGAAGCGGAGTGAAGCGCAACGAGCGGAGCGGAGTGAGGGTAATTGGCCCATCGTGGGTCCAGCAGAAAGGGTTGGGGGTGCAGGTGGCTACGCCCCCCATGGTACGGTATAGGGGTGTTTTTGGGATGCAAGCCAAATGCCGGATTAGGGTTAGAATAGAGTAGGTATAAATATTCTATGTTATAAACCCTATTTCATATTGTGATAATAAGAACAACAGCCGTTTCTCGCTCCTGTGGACGTACCCGGTTTTGGGAAACCACGCATATTCTGTGTGTCGATTTCTTTATTGTTTTGATACTTGCATATCATGTGTGTGTGTGTTTCGGTCCTACATTTTTTTATTTTTTTATTTTTGGGGGGGGCGGGGTCAATGTGTATTATTTCAAATACTACAGGTTAATGATGTTTACTTGTACATATTAAAGCTTCAAGCTATACATCTAACTATATTTCCACTAGTATAAAATAAATATTATTTATTAATTTATTTATTGTTGTTGTGTCCCCTGCCGTGATCCATGCCCCCATTTTTTGATAAATCATGTGTTCGTGACAGTGTTCGCACCTATATTTGTGCTACATAGATGTCAACTATATGCGCAAAGAGAGAATATCAACGGATGATCAAGAGAGGGGAGCAGAGAGAGGAGAGAAAAGATCAACCGATGATCGAGATGATACATGTGCTATTTTTCATTTTCGGTGATAGAGAGAGGAGAGATTTACGATCGACTAAAGTCAAGGCTGAAGGAGTGAAAGTAATACGTTAAACCTAGCTTTGATCCTATGGTTGTGATTAGAATTGAAAGAGGCACGCCTTTCTCGCCTTGGCTGTGCTTCATTGAAGGTGCCTTGACTGACTCGCCTGGGCTCAGTCAAGGCGCACATTTGACAACTACGAAAGAGCCTTGATTGATTTGGTAGCTCAACTTCCATTCAAGATATTTCTTGAATTACTAACCTTAGTGAGTAAAAGGGGAAAACAAAGGCCACTGTTTCTGACAACAAATAAGGAAAAACAAAAACTTCTATATGAGTGTTGAGAAATGTGCTCTACTGCTCCATGTCATGTTTCTAGGTCACTTTACAACCATGTAGTTAGCACTTCAACAATTCAGTCCATACCAATATTCTAAACAACGTCCAGAATTTCTAGCAATAAGTAGCTCTAGACGAAGAAAGTTTGAATTAAGACATGACCCAACTGCATTCACAAAAAAAGACTTAAAAGAGAGTGCACAATAAGACTTGAACTTGAGACCTTGCAGAATCACACCTCTAATATAATGTTCCACAGCAACAACAGTACTCATTCATCAAATACTTTACTTCCAGCAGTACTCATCTCCCATAAAACCAATACTTTACTTCCATACATAGGAACAAGGGAATATGGGCCAAACCCATCTAATGAAAAAGTTCCACAGCAACAGCTGTACTCTCATGCATCAAATAGTAGCATCCAGTACAATACGACAATACTCCTTCCGCACATACCAGTAGGAGTATCTCTAACATACGCTTTGAAAGAAATAGGTACACCTATACATTTCAAGGGAGCATGAAACAAAGAACTCACAGGACCAGAGAGACTAGGCGCCATGATTGATGCAGCACTGCTGGTATAACCACCAGAAGGCAAGGGCGAACCCGCCAAAACTTCTGAAAGAATTGGCGCAAGGCTTTGGAGTTTCGCATCCCAGTACCCTCCATTGAGGTCATCCCCTTCCAAACTTTCCATGGGGAAGTCAAAATAATCCACGTTTCTCATGAAAAGGTCACTAGAAACCGCATTGTTAGTTCCATCCAAAATGCCATAGTCAGACATACCAACTATCTGCAAAAGAGAATAAAAAAGGCAACCAAAACAAAGCAATTGTTATTATACAACAAGGACACACGCAGACTTCATGAAGCAATCGGAATATGTAATGTAATATAACATCGACGATATAGCTGTGGTTAAGGTGATAATAAATTGAAATGGGGAAATTATCCTTGAGATGAAAAGCCGAATGTTGTCTAATTATGACACAGGATTACAACCCCTGATATCGCAGTGTTTAAGGTGATACGAATCCTATCATTGTTGTGATCAAAGGGTGTTTTCTACTTGACTGGATTATTACGCATAATTTTTTTTTTTTTTTAATACAAGATTCTCTCTCTCTCTCTCTCTCTCTCTCTCTCTCTCTCTCTCTCTCTCAAATCTTAATAATTGTATGAGAATCAATCAATAAAGGACTCTGAATTCGCCATAAAGCAAAAGAAAATTAGACTCTGGATTGCTATTTCTAACTCATCAAAATATGGGGATTGCACCGGCATTGTTTGGTCAGAAATAGCAATTGGAATAAGTTCCCTACTGTACAAAACTTCGTAAAGCAGTCAATTTTTTTCCTGATATATAACTATTTCCTCTCATCCATCCACTATATGTAAAAGTGGAAAGCAAAGAATCGAAAAACCCCCGAAGAAGATAAGATTTGGTTGCTGATAAAAAATAGAAATTTACCGAATAACACAATTACTATTACCGAAAAAGGAAAAATCCCAATTGATAGATAGATCTGAAGAGGAGGGCAAGGGACCAATAAAAATAAAATCAAACACTATAACCCACAAATTAATCAGAAGGCCCGTAAAGCATTGATGTGAGCGGACTCACCCCAACTGGCCAAATCCTGACGACCCTTCTCAATTCCTTGTTGTTCCGAGAAGAATTTGCAGTTTGCACACGCGCACACACACTGAGAGACTGAGAGAGAGAGACAATCGCCGGAATCTGTTCCCGGAATGGTTTGACTTGGCTTGGCTGAGCGTTTTCTTCTCGAGTGGAAAGATTGTATACATACCATTTATAAGAAGAGATTAGCTTCTAGGAACACAACTTCCGAAAGAACTGTGTTCGGAGCCGTCCATCCACTTAAGTGCATTAAATCCATACTATAAAGTATAAGATCGTAGGTACCTCAAATAAATCGAAACTCTCTCTCCTACCTGAAATTTTCTTATTTAGAGGATATAAAATACTCCTATATTTTATTTTTTTGCTTGAAAAAGAAACTGAGTTCAATCAATAACATAACAAATACTCCCTGAAACATGTCTTTTATTCTAACATAAATGACTATTATTATTCTTAATATATGTTTGTGGGATCCATTTTTTATCCTAACAAATGTTTTAACAAACAAATTATCAAATTCATCGTGGATATTCTAACATACTTCTATATTAACAATGTCTAATACACACTTGTGGAACCCATTTTTATCATAATACATATTTTAACACATAAATATACTCTAAAACTCTATTGGGGATGCTCTAAAACTGCCGTAGGGTTCAGTGGCTGTGGAGATGTAGTCGTAATTGGGAAGCTATGGTGGTCCTCCGTTCACTGGATTTTTTGGGCGGGAGGGGCTCTGTTTGGAACTTATGGAAAAGAAAGGAAAGGAAAGGAAAGTTAAAAAATTTTCCTTTCCATTGTTTGGTTTGAAGAGAAAGAAGAAAGAAAATAAGAATTTTGAGTGTAGTGAATAGTAAACTTTCCCTCCCATTTTCCTCTCATTTTCCTTCTCTTTTATTTTCCTTTCCTTTCTTTTCCTTTCCACAAGTTCCAAACAGAGCCGAAAGGTTGGTTGGTACACCATCAATTACCTTGTTCCCAGTTTGGTTTTGCGTGGTTATTTCCTTCCAACAGCAACAAATTACTGCATTCTTCAATGTTTTTCCCAAAAAGGGAAACGATTTTTGAACAATTTTTTTCCCAAAAAAAATAAAAAAATGCACTCAAATATTTGTACTCCACTTTTTTAGAAACTCGTTTTCAAAAGATCATGCATTCTTCAATGTTTTAGTTTTAGACTCTGTTTGTTTGGGCGTAAAATATTTTTCGATAAAATATTTTACCTATTTTCAGTATTTGGTTGTGTAAAAAATGAGAAAAACATTTTATATGAAAATATTTTCTATTAATTGGATGAAAATGACTTACCCTTAGATTTTCTGTAAGTTATTTTTCGAAATGAACTCGTTGTCTTCTGCTGCAATTCTCACTGCTCAGTTTCCTCGATCGTCAGTCCTAAGTCACGTTTAATTTCAATATTCTCAGATCTCTCCACTGTTTAAGCCCCCTCCCCTATCTACACTATTTTGTTGATTTCTGAAAATATTTTTCAAATGTCAACCAAACACCGAAAAATAAAAATTTGAAGTTTGTTTTCTGAAAAAACATTTTACACCAAAACAAACGGAGCCTTAATCTCAAACAACACAATTTCCCAAAAAAAAAAAAAAACAAACAAAATGGGACACTAGGAATAGGCGAGTAGCAACGTAAGCAATATAAACAAAACGGTTCCTTAGGAGGAAGGGAACTTCTTTCCTTTTTCTCGTGTGTAGAGATAACACCATCGTTGCATATAGATAGCTATAGTAAAAGGGAGGCATTTTTAAGAGACAAAAGCGCCTTTACATATCTTCTTCCCTTATCAGAATGCGCCAGGCATTCATTTGTGAGCCCCACTTTATTTTTGGTAAAGAATATTTTGTTACCAAAGAGAGACAAGAATACAAGGACACAAAGAGGCATACCCCTGAAAATTAGTAGATAAGTGGAGTGGAGTACAGTTGGTGCCTCCCTTATGCTCCGGTGCAAATAAACAGGGTTCGATTTCTATTAGCACCCATCCCTCTCCCAATTCCCCTAGAATAGAGTAAGATTAATGAATGGGCAAAAAAAAACACAACTAGCCATATAAACCATAACTACAGAATTTTCTCCAGAATGTTTCAGCCTTTACCTATATCCCATATGAACATGGCTACTTCCTTGCCACCTTATTCCACGAATACAATCTCTCATCTTTTTTAAGTAAAAAAAATCAGGCTATTGTGAGCCCACAATCATTTAAATTAGTATTATTTTTAGAACTCGTACAAAGCATTTAATCATGTCATAAAAAATTATGTTTGCTACATTCGTGGACCAAGAATCCAATATGCGGACCCCTTAACCTTTACCCTTGGAAAGATTATTCAGTGTGCTTGGAGCACCACGTAACGGTGCCTCAAACCTCTCCCCACCACACATTATTGTGGAAATCCTCGTATTTGATCTCAAGCTCCACAAAAATGTGTAGTTGAAAAAAGACTTAGGGCATCATGTGATGGTGCCACAAGAGCATTGAATAATTTTTCCTACCGTTGACACAAACTTGTCTTACATGTTTTGTTTGGTCAGAAAAGTGACAGATTGATGAAAAATGCTTTTCCAGGTATCGGAGGGAATGAATGCTATTCCACGTGTATGCTCTGAAACCTCAATTATCTCGTTGGTGGGTTCCACGGAATGTTGTATCCGTACGACAATAATGAGGTTTTTGTCACTTCTCTGTCCATGTATATGTATAGACAACAGAGCCACAGTTCATGAGCCCATAAACCATACAGAAACGAATTTGTTCTCCCAAAAATCTAAAACTAGCTTTGAATCCGGATTGTGTAGAAAAATTAGTAAAAAACCTTCCATTGTTTTCATCCAAAAAAAAAAAAGAAATTTCATCCTCGTATATAGGTCTTGCATAATTCATCCTCCGCAGCTTCCGCTAATTCAAAAAGGAAAAGTACGATGGAGACGCAAATCCACGTGCATGGTCTGAATTAAGCGAATCGAAAACCATAACAAGCCAGAAGAAGTAGGAGCACCATTGCTCAAAGAAAAAACGCAATAAGCCGGCTACGAAGTGTTTCATTGTTTACAGCAGTGAACCAAAGCTTAACCAATTTCTGCACAAAAACGCCCAAATTTTCTCGTTTCTGTTTGGATATGTATGATGACTAGAGGAGAGGAAATGCGGCTACAACACCTATCAGAAGTAAAACCTTTGCGTAAAAGAATAAATGGTCTCTGGAACACCAACAATGACAGGAATGGAAGAGTGAGAAAAGGAAAAGAGAGAGAAACAAAGCAATGTACAACATAGGAAGCTTGGAGTTTTTGAAAACTGAACATTAACCAGTTCTGGTACGGGCAAGATACTTCTTGTCAGCCTCAGCAAGGCGATCCTGGAACTCAGCCCACTCGCTTCTGCACCGATCTCTCACCTGTGAGTGCGAGGGCATTATAATTAGATTAAACTTTAGTGTGAGAATGTTCTTCATAATATAATTTGCAAAGATTTTACGCATTAATAATTAGAAACACTTTTGCCCCCGAAAGTTCTCTGTCTTAAAGGAGAAGAATCAAATAGGGTGGATTTCCACGAAGAAAGAGGGGGAAAGAGAAGAAGAGCTGTAAATTGATGCAAACAAGCACGAGCAAATGATATCTAGTGCACATATGACATATACATACCCCTTGCCATGGAGATTTACCGTCACCCTGAATTTAAAAGAGAAAAAATCAGATCAAGCAGAACGATAGTTATAACTTTTTGATGTTGGGAACATAGGAGTTAAACAAATTAATCACGAGCAACAAATTTGGCATGGCCAAAAGTTAAATAACGCAAAGTGAAAAAGAAAAAGTAAAATCTCATCTACTCTGAGTGAAAATGCTCAATAGAGTAAAGAAAGAAGCTTTACATTACAAAATAAACAACCAATCAGAGGGTAACAATTAGTACCAAAAACCTCAGGCCATTAACCTAAAAAGTGACAATCAGACGACTACTGTTTATAAAGCCAAAAGGATTACATTACAAATAGAAAGATGTCATGTCTATTTCCCACACACAATGATAACTCTAGTGTCCGGGCTAGCTTGCATGGCTTGACTAATCCTAGGACCAATCCCACCGTCCACTATTGGGGCCCAATTAAAGATAGAGTGAAACCCTGTACAGACTGGCCTGGCTCCAAGCACTTGGGATGCAGTGCTTCTGAATCGATGGTTCTATCTTCGATCATTAAACAAGGTCTACGCTCCATTTACCGATGTAAGAGTCTTTCATTAGAAGTAAACATATAATTATGATGGCTCTTAGTTAAAACTTTCAAGTTGGAGTGAGATTTCATTTCCGCAAACAAAATAAAAATCTTAAGCTCCCAGGAGACACCCATAACCTTTCTAACCAAATAACTATGTCCGACTATGCAGGTCATGTCCGTTAACACTTTTACGTAAGCCTGAACTTATTATCTACATATCAGCCCTCCACACTACAAGTTCTTAGAATTAAAAAAACAACAATACTAAGTAACTAACCAAATAGAACGTTAGGGACAAGATCAAAGCATGCACAACTTGATGTGATGCTATGATTTGTTTACTTCCCTCTGCTCATACTGCTCAATAGAGTAATTCCTGTTTCATCTAGGCCTACAAATAACATACAAACGGAGTTTGGGGCAACCATCTCTTATGGGAAAGAAGTACACCCCCAAGAATCCCTCATGCACGAAAGCCAAGACGCACAGTGATGGCAGACAAGTGAAATGGTTTTCCTAGATAAGACCCCTAAAATATGTGCTTTTAATATCTAAACTGAACACTTCCAGATTGACTGCAATCCCCACCAAGGATGTGCTCCCTAATCTAGCAGCACTTTTGAGACAGTTGAAGCTGTGGACTTCCAGTAAGTATTTGCCAATTCTGCTTTTGATTTGGGGTCACTAGAATTGGTGTGAAGTTGAAAGAGTAAAAAGCAAAATTTTTTAGCTTGATTAAGTGCAGACACTAAGTAGAGAGCTACAGTTCATGCAGCATGAGAAATAAAACTGTTTTTTCGAATCTCTTCTCTGGTAGAAGTAATAGAGATTTGAAAGGACTAACAAACACAAGGAGTGTTAAACTTTTTAGCAGACGTTTTATGAAAATCAGGCTGCGATGTTTGTTGCTAGTATCATGCAATAATTTCTTGGAGATGCATCATTTAACAAGTGAAGTGTGTTTTCAAATCGGGATACGTATCGTGTGTCGTTTTTGTTCGTTAAGGTTTTTTTTTGGATAAGTAATTTTTGGTCAATAAGTAATCGTAGGATACATACCGAATTGAGATATGTGAATGTATTGTAGGATACGCATTCGTATCTTAGGATTTTTAAAGGATACGGGGTGGGATACATAGAGTTTTTGAAAGTAGACGATATGAATCGTAGGATACATATCCTGTATCGTAGCATTTTAACAACCATGAGGTGAACAAACAACCACAGACTCACAGAGTATGTCAATTCTGAAGAAAATTAGTGATAATTCACTATCAGTTTGGGAAAGAGAGAGTAGGGAGGCATTTTGGATCTTATGCAACTGGATGAGGGGAGTACTGAGAAGTTCTATTAAGAAGAATGGAATTGTAATCTTGCTTTATAACGAATGATAACCTACTCTGATCTACAATTCCTAATAAGGGTCAAGCTCTTTCCCTTCACCTTATATTATTACTATCTTAGTAAATGGCGTTTAGGCTTTACACGTGTGCGTGAGGACCCTGTAAAGCCTAAAGGTGCACAGCTAGGTCATAAATACCCAATTACTACGTATGAACCTGAATAGAGAGAGAGAGAGAGAGAGAGAGAGAGAGAGAGAGAGAGGAGAACAAAGTCGATCTAATGACAACTTACCTGGTTCCCAAGCGTCGGAATTACTTGGTGAACTACCCACTGTGAATCAACAACGCCGATTTTCTCATGTGCAGGCTGCAGAGTCAAAACAGAAGTAGTTACCCACCTGCAGCTCAAAAGTAGAGTGAACCCTAATGGTCCAAATAAACCAGTTCTGCTCGATAATATTTGCAAACCCCCTCCCTTTCTTTTTTGATAAACCACAATTACAAGGCAGACGAGTGTTTTCAGGACACAATTTCTTCTTATTATCTTTGGCCAAGTATGCAATAGCGGATATCTTTTTCCATGTGGAAGCGCATATCTTTTGAATGCTAATACATAGATCCACCAAAAAAGACACTGCACGACGTGCACGTGCATATGCGAGCTTCTAACAATGTACTGAAATATTTGCAATTATCAGCTATGAAAAGTGGGGAAAGGGAGACAACTACCTCTACGCATCTCCTAAGGGCGAAATCCAATCCCCATCCATGCACCAAATCATTCTACAACCATATTATACCAAATAGAAAGGTTAGTGATGGCTAAAATCTAAAAACAAGATAGGAGATGTTTAGTTTCAACAGCAGAAAACAGGAAGCACTGAAGCAGCCAGAGATGATGTATCAAACATAGACACGTAAATCACATATCAAATATCGAAAAACAAGAATAAAACAACACCTGAATCATATGCCAAACACAGCGCCACGCTTCCCGAGAAAATACAGGGGCCATAATCTCTACAAAACTGAATAGATGCAAATAATAGAAATCAATTACTGAAACTAAATTTCTTGACCAGAAATCCATGCATTAGATGCATCACCTAGATTATTGATTGGCGTTCCTTCAGATCTACGTGACTTCTAATATTTTGGACGTTTTCCTTTTGTATGGAAAGTAAAATTGCTGCCTCAAGTCTCATATTTATTGAAGTAAACAAACCCCCATGTTTCTTGGAGTTAGATTGTTTTGACATGCAGAAAAAAACAATAGAATGTAGATAACCAAATACCCTACAATCCAGTACAATAGGGATGGGGCCAATGGGCTAAATAGATCACACAGCTCAACACTATCGAAATATTTTTAAATCGAGGTGTGATTTCCTTTCAACGAATAGATCATAAAGAAGATTGTTAGAATATAAGCAACGAGAAAGATACCTTTGCACTCTAGAATGAGTACATTCAATAAATGAGTTGGATAACATCACAATTCAGATGAGTAAATAAGATAAATGCATTTTCACAGGGAGACAGAGTACATAAACCTTGGCGAACTGAGACAAGTATGTGAATTGTGAACTGAGAGAGAGAGCACTTACGCAGCACATGGAGGCAAATTTGGGTCACTGCACCAGCCTGGCTTCTCTTCTGTATTCCTATTCACCAATCCAGACATGCAAACTTACCCAATTATGTACAGCAAGTGGCCTTAAAACAAATGTTCCAGCAACATCCATAAGGAATGCCGCCAGGTACAAGGGCTTTGAAGGCATGTTAGGTGTGGTAAAATATTCAAAATGGTAAGCACAGTTACACAATGGGCACTTTTCTCATTCATAAGAAATTGAATTACCAGACCTGTAATACTCCAAGAAATTTTAGGTGCAATTATACTAAAAAATAGACTTATCAGACATGCTTGAAAGGTTCATGTCTCCTACAAGACCCGTCCGATGTATTCAGCCACTACCAAAGTTTGCATCCAGAAAATTGCAGGTAGGCATGTAGCCTCAAATGTCTCGATATTACATGTTTTTCTTTCTTCCTTTTCTCTTTTCCTTTCTTTCTTGTGTGTGTGAGGGAGGGGGGTAAAGCTTACTTGTGAACTTCTTTGTCACCCCTCCTCTTGGTCATTTGCCATGTTAGTCCCTTATTGGGCTCAAGACCTGGCTGAGAAATCTCCAAACCATGTTTCTTAACTAGTTCAATATACCTGGAAGATAGCACAAAGCAACATGTAAGTTTGATTTGACTAACCAACATGATTGCTTGAATGACCAAAAAAAGCAAGAATGAAAGGAGGAAAACTTACTTATCACCATTGAAGTGTTCAACTCCAAGATCTTCATCCCAAATGAAAATGTATTCATATGCTGCTACAATATCAGGATGCAAAAACCTCTTTGCATACCACCTGCAAAAAAAGAAAAAAATAGACATATAAAGAGGCTACAAAACTTTCGCAGTAGGATCACAACTGGAAGGCATTCAAATATATAGAAGGATCCAATATTAATTGACTGTCTTTTCTGTCTTTCTTTCTGTTTTCTTTCCTAGCAGAAGGGCATCATTTGTCCGTATCATGTTAGAAATCCTAAAATTTTGTAAAAGCCAAATGATCTTACCACTTTGTTTGTTTTCTTACACTGACATGAACCACCCTCTTTGACCAGTCAAATTGGTCCCATTCAGTTGTCCGGCCATCATAATGAAAAAGCATAATTTGGAAATCCTCAGAAAACTACAAAAAACAAATAAGATCAATTATAAAACTACTTGCTACTGTATCATCATCAAAATGTATGCGTATAAATAATCTGTTTGTTTAACCTTTTTAACTGCTGCATCAATATAGTTCCACTGTTCGAGACCAACCGTGAATGTTACCAAGTACTTCGGCTTCTTTTTCAAATCCTGAAAGGTTTTCAGAACATTTTGTCATAAGATCACTGGAGTAACAAAAGGAGCTAATGCACGTAACAAATCGATGCAACATCGTAGTAAGCTAGATGTGTCCCCAAGAGTCCAAAGCATGCTGGGATCTAAAAAATACAAGTATTAAGACAAGCTCCGACGAGTGTCTGAAAAGTGTTTGTGTCCAAAACGACAGCCAAACCCCCCGACCAACCAATCCACATGCAGCCAACCCCCCCACTTATCTGTAATACCCCAATGCCTGTCCCATGTTGGTGGCTTAGAAGAAGTTTCAATGAGATATAAGGGATCACCCCTTACTACCAAATAACTTGGGCTTACACATTTTGGGCCATGTTGTTAGGCTCCAACAAGTTATTGGGTCAGTAAAGGGTGGGTTGTTACAAATGGTATCATAGCACAACCCTGGTCTACATGGTGGGAGTTGGCTATTGGAAAGGTTGCTGGGCCATATGTAGCAACAAGGACATTGTGTACTAAAGTGGGGGAGATTGTAATAACCCAATGTTTCTCCCACATTGTTGGCTTAGAAGAAGTTTCAATGAGATATAAGGGACCACCCCTTACTACCAAATAAATTGGGCTTAAGCATTTTGGGCCACGTTGCTAGACTCCAACATGTTATTGGGCCAGTGAAGGGTGGGTTGTTACATTACCAATCTTAACAAATCCAGGCATGGCACATGATAACAATATCATAATCTGAAAAGTACAGTTTCCACAGATACTAACAATGACAAGGAACTCGAGACATTTAAGCCTTTGACAACAACAGTTAAATAATGGGAAAACTGTCGGAAAGAACTACTTAGAAAAATATGCCATGGTAGGTATGGCCATGTATTTAGGGCTAAACAGCAATGTCTATTCAACTAGGACTTTTGAAATCACATGTCATAGCTGACAGAAAAAGTTAATAGGAAACTAAAGCCCCTACAAAGATTGAAACTGGCCATCTGAAACCGGTAAATAATTGTAAGCTCCAGCACCGCAACACAGTTTTTTTTGAAAATTAAATACCTCATTGGGTTCACCCCATAACCTTCGCAAATAATAATCAGACTCTGAGACTATAACTCCTGGAGGTAATGATTCTGCACCACGAGGATTTGTTGGAACATATATCTGGAAGGAAAACCAACCACAAACAAGTTATCAGCCCAATTAGAGATTGAACATGAACTCATAGTTTGCTGGAGAAAATTTGTACTCTTCCATCAACGGAGAAGAGTTCAGGAGCAAGAATCCTGCAACTTAATAAAATTATCAAGGACATATCTCAAAAGCATTTGTGACATCATTATGTACTTCTAGCAGGTAAATATAGTTGAGACCCGAGACACAAATTTAAATACGAAAATCTCTTCTATTAAACAATGGGTCTTTGTGATCAATTTACGAATGTCTCAGTAAATCATGGTTTACATATTTCTTATCAAATGACCTCATTACCTGTTAAAAGAACAAAAACTAATGGCAGTAACAATTTTAATGAATCACTGGTCCTTTAGAAGCAGTTGACTCCAGAGTGACATGTGCAATGCAAGGAAAGATGCAAGAAATATATCACCAAAAAAAGGTACCTTAGGTGGTGTGGTATCGGTTGAAACACGAGTTTCAGGCATGCGGTTTCTAATAAATCTGCGATGTTCGTTGTTCCATGTCACATCAAGAGATGATATAACGCTTGAAGGTAAGTTCATCTGTAAGATTTTTCCCAAGGAATCAAATGAATGACAGGTGTCTCATGCAACAACAAGTTAACAACAGGATGAGTCAGCATACCTTAGTAAGAGAAACTGAGGGAAAAGAAACTCCAATAAAATATCCAAAGACCATTCCCATTACAGTGGTAATTATAAGTCTGCCGCTGCTGCCGCCGCTGCCATATGATTTTTTAGATGGTCCACTGCAAATTGAACAACAAATTTTAAGAATGCACTAGTGGACTAAACTGTCAACTAGGTAACTATGGGAGAATGTAAGTAACAACCTTCGATGAGGTGTTCCCATCTTGGTAAAGTCAATAAAATTGACCGTTCATGCAATTCGCAAAAACCAAATCCTTGAGCAACTTTTTGAAGCATATACCGCAAACACTTCGTGAGAACACAACTGCAATTTAGCCGATAATAATTCCTGCTAAACATATCCATCAGCACCCATTAACTTTGCATTGCTAGATTAATCATCAAGAAACCCGTAAACCAAAATTAATTGGATGTGCTTTGCACAACAGCTTATCTAACCACTGTTAGGCGATGAACCAAAGTACCAAACACATACACACAATAGCTCGAAGAAAAAAATCAATCACAACGACAAAGCATGGCACAAAAATATACGTGGTTCACCAATTTTGGCTACCTGCACAGCTCACACCAATTTTCACTGTATTATCGAATGAAGAAGATTACAACCTCACCTCCTAGGGTAGCGAGCATCACAAATGCGCAACTAGAGTTTACAGCAATGAATTACCGTAATATCATTAGTACAGAGAGTAAACGAACCCGTGGTGAGGGTTCCGGTACTAATCAGGCTCCAAAAACCCATCAACCACAGCTGGAAAGCAAGACAAGAACTCAAACCCTAGAAAACACACGATAAGTTTTCTCTTCTTTGTCAACTAGAAACCCAATCATATTATGCTGCTATTTGGAACCAAATTCGTATGGAACTACGCTATCTCCACTCTTTGCTCATTAAACCAAAAGCTAACAAACTTGAGTACCCTGATCTGCATCGTAAAAATGAGTTCGAAGAATAGACCCAGAGACTTTACATTGGGGTTGTCGAGGAACTGCAGTGATGATGGTTGACACGAACGCGTAGCATTTAAACTGGTTCCGAAAATCACACGGCGATGATTCGTTCGATCTAGACTAGTTCTACTGTAACGTAAATCAAAACTATACGGACGGCAGTCGGAGAACTTAAGTCAAAGAAAATTAACGACATTATGGATATGAATCACAAGTCTTGAAGAAAACGACGAGAAATAGAAACGTCGAGACCAAGAAAAGGGTCAGATACTTACAGATTCAATTACAAGCGCGCTAGAGAGAGAGAGAGAAGAGAGAGAGAGAGAGAGATCCCCTTCCCCGGAGATGGTGACAAAGTCGAATTTTGTTGCTGAGCAGACCAAAACAAAAAAAAGTCGAATTTTGTTGCGCGCAGAAACCGGAAGGTCGGTCTAATTATTCAGTGCTCCCGGCACACAATCATGTGATGCTCCGGATACTTCGATGCCACATACTTCCTCGGAGTCCATGGAGAACTTATAGTTGCTATTTGTATTTAAGTTGTTTCTATTAAACTAAAAATTACGAAAAATTTATCGAGTGTTTGGAAGAAACTATGTTGAATGTTTTAGTTTCGTATGAATAATTTCACATAAGTCAATAAATTATAGTGCAAAATTTTTAGTGAAAACGGGATCTAAGTGAACGAATCCCATATAAATGTGGTGTTGGAACAATCAGGAACATTGACCTTGTTTGTTTTGATATCTTGAATTTTGAATTCTCTATCTGTGCACGATTTTGTTAAATTTTTTTAATTATTACTCTTATTTTTCTGTCCCCTCATTATTCAAAATTCAAAATCCATGTACCAAAACGAACAAACACGTGCCTATGTTTCGGGACTAGTGAATCATTACTCGGAAAGTCGCGTTAAATGTCAGGTGACGAAATTGCCGGCCTTCATTAAAAAAAGGGCAAATTTCACTCAGACCCCCTGAGGTATATGACAATGACAGAAAGTATCCCTCAGTTTTCAAAAATGACAGAAACCTCCTTTACTTTACAGTTTGGGTTTCATTCCGTTAGTTTCCGTTAGTTCCGTTAGTTAAATGGACGGAAAATGTACGAAAATGTACGGAAAATGAAATCTTCAATTTTATTTAGTTCTACACCTATCTTAGGGCTCTCATTAAAAGTCCTAGAGTTAAAAATTAATTATGATCATTTAGGATGAAATAGTTAAAAAAATAAAATCTCCGCACCGATTCAAACGGATTAAAATTTGGAGCATTTAAAAATTTTGCTTTTCACTTGATTTTAGAGCTTTCAATGAAGAGCAAATATTTAAGTGCTCCAATTTTCAATCTATCTGAATCGGCCCAAAGATCTTATTTTTTTTATTATTGTATCTTAAAGTGCAATAATTAATTTTTGGTTTTAAGATTTTCAATGAGAGCCGTAAGATAGCCGTAAAACTAAACGAAGAGGAGATACTTAAGTGCTCAAATTTTCAATCCGTTTGAATTAGTGCAAAAATCGTATTTTTCTGATTATTTTATCCTAAAGGGTCATAATTAATTTTTCGCTTTAGGATTTTCAATGAGAGTTTTAAGAAAACCATAGAACCAAATGAAGAGCAGATACTTAAGTGCTCCAATTTTTAATCCGTTTGAATCGGTGCGAAGATTTTATTTTTTTAACTATTTTATCCTAAATGATCATAATTAATTTTTAACTCTAGGACTTTTAATGAGAGCCCTAAGATAGGTGTAGAACTAAATAAAATTGAAAATTTCATTTTCCGTACATTTCCGTACATTTTCCGTCCATTTAACTAACGGAACTAACGGAAACTAACGGAATGAAACCCAAACTGTAAAGTAAGGGAGGTTTCTGTCATTTTTGAAAACTGAGGGATACTTTATGTCATTGTCAGATACCTCAGGGGGTCTGAGTGAAATTTGCCCTTAAAAAAAAGTGCCGGCCTCCCCGTTTGGAAGGGCTGGGCTATTCGCACCCACAAATTTTCTCCCATACCCCGCCATATTTCGGTAAGTGGTCGTTGAAAATCATAAATAACATTTCGGTAAATAGTTGTTGAAAATAAGATTATATTTCGGTAACTACATGTCGAAAATATATTCAATTTTCGGTAGACAATTGCCAAACATGCATTTTCGGTAAATAGCTGTTGAAAAAAATATCATATTTCGGTAATTGGATGCTGAAAGTGTATCTCAATTTCGGTAGCTAACTGTCGAGCCTAATTGAAAATTTTTAGCGGGGTGTGGGAGAAATTACGTGGGTGCGAATAGCGCCGCCCGTTTGGAAGCCAGGAAAATTCAAAAAGTGGAATGTTAAATACATTATCCACCCTGTATTTTGCCTAAATTTTTTATTAATTCCTCATTTTCCGGTCCCCGAGCAAAGCATTGTCCAGCTCATTTACTAAATGAGCTAAAAATTTGAATTCGATTCTGATTCGAGCATTAGCGAGTCGAGCTCTTAACGAGTTGAGCTTAATCATTTATTAAAAGAATCTCTTCAATCAAGCCGAGCCTTCCTTAATAAGCCGAACTCCACTCAACTAAATGAATCAAAAACTCAAGTTTGGCTCATTTACTAAATGAGCCGAGTCGAGCTCACAAACTATTCGGTTCATTTGCAGCCCTACTCATTTTAAATAGTTCGCTTTTACTATTAAATCTTTGAGAGATTACACTTTGTTTGGTTCTCCTCTCAGAAATAATCTCTCCAAAATTTTTGACTGTTTCGTCATCCATGTTTTTTCATCTTAAGTGATTTTTTTTCAAATTTTTTACTTTTTTGATGTATATAGTGTACTTCTATTCAAAAAATAAAAGAGTTTGTTAAAATGTTAAAAATTTAGTACTAAAGATGAAAAAAAATGCAAACCTATAAAAACTTTTTTATCTCAAAAATAAATCGTAAAACTGCAAACCAAACACTGTAACAACTCGGATTTTTGCCCTAAATTTTTTTTTAAAACAATTTTGAAATGTTAAATACTAATTCAATAATTAGTTAGATTAATTAATTAAAATACTTTATTAGGTGTATAATTGATCTTACTTACTAAATCATATTCAATATATATTATACTTTAGATATACAAGAATCCATACTCATCCCTTATCATCTCAAACTAAAATTCTATCAAAACCAATTCTTTACTTCCCTCTCACCCATTCCCCTGGATAAATCCATCCCCCACATTCCCAATTGATATTCCCATTTTTTTCGGCTAAGAGAGAGGAGAGAGGAAAACAACTTCTCCCTTCCCATTATTACTTTCTCCCATTAATTTCCATTTCCCATTTTCTTGTTCCACTATGAGAGAGAGAGAGGGAGGGAGAGAGAGCCTTAATAACTCCCTCCCTCCCTTTTCTTTTTTTTCTTTTTTTTTTTTTGCCGAGAGGGACAGAAAGAAGAAGAAAGCAAAAGAAAGAAGAAGAAGGAAGAAAAAAGAGGACTACCGGGTTCCACCATTGCTGCCACCGTAGCCGTCATCACGCACCTCCATTTTTTTTATTCTAGCTAGAACTCCAAGGATCAAGATAGATATTTCATTACCCCTTAACTCTAAGTATATTAAATATGTTTCATAGTATATTCGCAGCTCAAATTGAACCCATGTAAAGAGAATCCGAAACTGTCGAAAACTATTCAACCCAGTTGGTACCACGCGTTCATGAGTCACGGCCTTACAGCGACCACCTTATGAACAAACTGTTTAGTTACCAGTTACCACACATTCGGGTAATATTGATGTGATTAATTTAATGATGTACATTTAGTCTAGGCCTTACAATTGTTAATTAATGGGTGATACTTTGGTAGTGTGGTTAAATGTTTAAGTTTCCTACGTACTGATCTACATGAGTATATGATAAAACTAGTATGGTAATACACGAATTAATTGGTTAGTATATTTAGAAGTGTAAAGAAGTTTAAACAAATAAAAGATTTTTGGAGCTACTTGATTAAGCTATTATACGGATGTTCTAGATAATTAATTTTACTTGTTTAGCTAGTAAAGTTATATTTCACTAAACAAAACTGTACGGATATATAGTGAGATTATTAGTAATAAAAGTGTGAGGTCTAAATGATTCATCATTTTAGTTAATAAAAATGGAGTATGTTTTTTTAGCGTTACTTAATTGACTACTTCGGTAATTTAGATTAATAAAACTAGATGGTGTTTAGGTGAATAGTTTAAGGTGACACTTTAGATTAAAACAATTAGGAGATATCGGCTAGTAAGATTTTTAACTTAGTAAAAACTACACAGTTTACCTTAAGGTTAAATATTACAAGACAATCGCTAAGATTAGTTAAGTTAGTAAACTGATCCTATGGGTTACGAAAAAATTCTAAAACGACAAACTATGAAAATTGACTAAAATCAACCTATGTGCGAAATCATAATGAAACCCAAAGGTCACACGGACAAATTCGAATACTTTAGGTGAAATTCAATTTGTCTTTTGATCTATTGATAATGTTATGTTTCATTGACTCTTTATGAATTGTTGTTATTATTGATCCACTTGCAATTACTCTGGTATTGAAACATATCGAAATTGTTGTGAGGTTAGTTTGGACATAAGCTCATTGGAGGTGACCTACGGTGGTTCAATTATCCTGTGTATGTGGTGATAATATGATCTGTTTACTCGTCGTTTAAAATAATTGCTTTGTTGATTGAACCGAGAATGTAGAAAGGACATTATGGACACTGTATGATTTGTGAGCTTAGAGAAAGTATATAGATGTTGTTCTGGTTAATGGAAAAAGCAAACAGATGAAAGGTTGTGGGCTTAGCAGGATCTCGGGGGTAGCCTGACAGGATCTCGTGTGATCGGGGGTAGCCTGGTAGGATTTTGAGGGCAGCCTGAAAGACCCGGTGTAGCTAGGGTGGCCAAGCAGGACCTCAGGGGTGGCCTGGTAGAACCTCAGGTATTGAGGGTAGCCTAACAGAACCTTGAGGGCAACCTGATGGACCTAGAATTGTGGGGGTGGCCAAGTAGGACCTCAGGGATAGCCTGGCAGGATCTCAGGTATTGAGGGTAGCCTAGCAGGACCTTGAGGGCAGCTTGATGGACCTAGAATTGTGGGGGTGACCAAGCAGGACCTCAGGGGTAGCCTCGCAGGACCTCAGATATTGAGGGTAGCCTACCAGGACCTTGAAGACAGCCTGATGGACCTAGAATTGTGATAGTGGTCTACTAGGACCTCAAAATGTTGAGGGTAGCCTAGTAGGACATGTCTAGTGAAATTCTGAGTTTGGAATGTGATGAATACTGCGGTGTTGGAATGATTATAGAAGTTGAGATTCTGGAATATACTTAAGTTGATAGTTATATAATGTAATAAGTTTTGTGCTCTTCAATTCTTACCTTCTTATATTATAAATGTGATTGCTTGTAGAGTAAAGGTTAATGGGTAAGATTTATCTACTGAGTTTCAAAACTCATTATAGTGCCTTTGGGCTGGCATTTCATGCCAGGTAATCAGTACCAGGGTGAGGACCTCCCAACTGAGGAATGGGAGTTTGTCGAGCCTTAGATGCCTCACCCTTAGAAGCTCTGTTAATTTAGAATAATGTTATTTGAATTTCCAAAAGTGTTATCACATTTGTCAAACTCTATTTTATTTTTGTTGAGTTATAAAATAATTAAGTAATTTTAAATTTAGTATTTGAGATTTTCGCTACTAAACTCTGTTTAATAAAATTTTATTTCTTAAATTAGTTTTATGAATTATTAAATCAATTAAAAATGATTTAATTAACGTGTCCGAAAATCAGGGCGTTACAAACACAATGCATTACTGTTAAAAAACCCTGCAAGTCCAGGGTGTCTAACCCATATAAACGTATGTAATTTTTTTTTATAATGATCAAAATTGTCACATTATCCTATTTCTTTCCCCAATCAAAAAATAAAAGAGTTTGTTAAAATGTTAAAAACATTTTAAACTTTCAAAGTAAAATTCTCACACAAGTATGAAGCAAAACAATTAATACATGGCTTGTCAACACAGTCCCAAAAAGAACTTTCACGTTTGGGAAAATTTGAACGGGTAATACTTAATAGGTCCACAAATCAAGACCAAAATGTAAAATATTTTTACTTCCTCTGTCCCATTTTGTTTGTTCTTTTTTTTTTTGATGTTTGTGTCAGTTTTCAATCGTTTATTCTTCCAATATGAATCCCCAAAATTGGTTATCAAAAAAAAAATTATATATCTCCAAAAATATGCAATATGGATATTGTTTGATAGTTCTTAATTAGGTCTATAATACAAAGTTTTCCAATTATAAACAACATTATAGATTGAGATATGTAGGCGTTTAAAGAAAAACATGAATAATAAAAATGGACAAATAAAATGTAACGAAGGAACAATTAAAAGAGAACTTCAGCCTTTTTTTTACCATTACTCATGAAAACATTGCAACAAGGGGACAATTAAAAGAGATTTTTTGGTGGGCAATTAGGAGTGCCAGTTTTAGCTTCCATTTCCCACCCAAATTAAGTGAAATTCAAATTTTACATCAACACAAAATACTTTAACAAACAAGGAGAGAAACTTATTTAGGCGGACTTACCCAAAAAAACTTATTTAGGCGGTGAATAACTTTTTCACGGCTCTGCACAATCTCTGTCATCCATTTCGGCAATCAATAGTTGAGATTTGATTTTCAATTTTGACCGGCAAGAAAGAACCATTTTTAACAACAATTCTCTAAAAAGTCCTTAGAATCCCGAGCAATGCGAAGGCAGCCCCGTATTATGATCAACCATCACCGTCTCCGTCGCCTCACACTCAAGCACATCCTGCCTCAACTTCGCTCCGGCAGCCTTGAGTCCCTTCAACGAAACCGGCCTGTTAAAAAGGTTCAATGACGGCAATTTTGAGGCCGACGGCAACTTTCCTCCGGGCAAGAAATTCCTGAAGTCTTTCTTCAACAGTGGCACCTCAAAATCACTCTTGTCATGCTTCAAGACATTGTCCTTGGCCGAGATATGAGCCCCCGGCTCCATATGATTGGTCGAAAAGCTCGCCTGCTTGGGAAAATTCGGGTACAGGCTAACGTACCCTCTCAGATACATCATGTCAATCAGAAACTTCTTCCAAGAAGCTTGCCACCCATTGGTTCTTGACTTCGGGATCTGAACCGGGTTTTCCTTGGCATTCTCAGTGAACCTCATGTTCATGTACACGTAGAACTCTTTCCAGTGTTTCGGGAAGAAGACCGCCCCCCAACTGCAGGGTAGCTGGTGGAGGTAAGGTGTGTTAGGGGTTTTCTTGAAGAACTCTGTCGCATTCCACTTGGGCCTCTCTTTCACCACTTCCACCAAACGAGGCGTGTAGAGGGAGATCGAAGAGAGCTCGGGGAGAGAGACTTGCGGGTCGTAGTGGTACGCCAAGAGGGCGTACTTGACCCATAAGTAGTAGTAAGGGGAGACCTCGATGTCGTCCTCGAGTAGCAGGCCGTAGTCATCATCCGAGGAGGGGTACCAGCTCTCGCTGACGGCTCGGATTAGCCCTCCCTGGATGATTCTTCTCTTCAGGATTTTCGGACCGTGGGGCCAAGTGAACGAGTTCACAGCTTTTATGGTGTCCTCGTCTACTCTGCTGTCCATGTTGAAAGTGATGGGGACTTCATCGCCCACGTAATAAGCATCGGTTAGAGATTTGAGAAGCCTTCGTAACGACTTGACGCGGGTTTGGGTGATGATGTTGATGGAAATCCGCATTTTATTCCAATCTGCGTCCAACAAATTCATTGCTTTGTGAGTTTACAATCGCCTTGAGAGAGCAAAACTGTGGGAGGGCTCAAAAAAGAGTTGGAAAAAATTCAAAAACATTGAGGGATCAATGATTATGCTTACATGGTAGTGCTGTAGATCTTAGATCAGCCATCCAGAGAACCTTTTCCACGGAAGGCCTCGGCAGAAGGACAAGCGTCGAACCGTTTGCCTTGGTCTCCGAAGCCATCCTCAGAGCTTTCAACACATGGGGATCGGTATCCGACACCGCGATCAGAACGGTCGGGTCATGCATCTTGATCAACCCTTTCATGCTGGAGTACACTCCTTGCACCACAGGCACTTCAGAGTCTGAAACTCCCGACGAACCCGCCCCCACTGCCAAGTCAAATATCTTGAACCTCCTCTCCGTGCACACTGACTTAGGCCAGTTGAGGGCAACGGCAGCGTCCTCACAAGGGCAGAAACTGCCCCCCGAGACTGCGATGTAGGCCTTCTTCCCGAAGGTGGACCGGAACTTGTTGAGGAGAGGTGCAAGAGCTTTGACTTCTTCGAGAGAGTGGGCGTAGAAGAGCGCGTCGATCTTTTGAGGGTTCATCGCGGCCCACTGGGTGATGTAGCCGGTAGAGAGGGCTTTCCACCACTGGTCGTCGCGGACTTGGACTATGCCTTTGAAGATCACGGTGGTTTCGGATACGTAGGCGAGTCTGTGCTCGCTGTCGCCCCATGTTTCTTTGTCATTTGGGTCCACTGGCAGCACAAATGAGCCTGCATTTCTGTACTTTTGGAGCTGGTAGCTGTAGATTCAAGAAGCTAAAAATCAGAATGAAAGCTATGATGGAAACTGTTTTGTAAAGCAAATGCAAATGCAACTGCACAATCTTAGTTCAAATGCAACTCGTACTCATGATTGAAAAACCGATCGAAAAATCAAAGAGAATTTCGGTTTTGAGGGACATACCTTAGGTGCAGATCTTCGCCGGTCATGAAGGTGAATGGCGTCTCAATGAAAAGCGTCTTGACAAGCTCTGCGGACAAAAACCACGAGCTCGAAAGAAAATCCACCTGCACAATCTTATTCACCAGTATATCATAAGCAGGATCAGGCAGATAAAGGCCTGCTTCTTTCGACCCGAACTTCCGGTAGCTAGGGAAAGTTAAATCCTTCTGTCTGAAAGGCAAGATCCTCCCTATGCTTCCCAGAACAGAATTCTTGTATTTTTCTGTCCCCGCCACGTGTGACAAAATCTGTAACATTTTCCTGCCGGGAATCATGTCATCATCGAGGACGTAAACGAGATCGGCCTCCGTTTGTAAAGCCATTTGGAACCTCCCATAGTACTTGAAATCATAGGTTGAGCTGATGAAACTGATTCTTGAGTCGTTATAGCTGTCTACTATTCGCTTAAGCGAGAGCTCGTTCGGGCTACCGAATGCTATCACCCAGACGTGATGGAAAGGAAGGGTCTGATTGAGCAAAGACTCGAGCTGTGCACAGAGTGTTTTCCTCTTGAAATGGTTCAAAATCACCGTGACTTTCGGAAGGGCGTTCGGATTGTTTAGTCCATTTTTGAGGTCCCACCGGGATTTCATTGCCATGAGCTGAGGAAGCGTTTCGGTACCGAATGACTTGGACTGGAAGTCCAGCACCTCCTGATAAAGCTCCGTCTTCAACTTGATCATCTTTGCATCGTCGGACTTCTTCTGCTCGAAATCTATTTTCTCACTCTCACAAACATCAGCCGTAGTGAAATGAGATACTGCTGAAATTCCAGATTCTTGGTACGGGCTATCTCCGTTTGGAGGGACAACCATCAACTGTTTCACTTGCTGCGCGATTCTTTGAGCCCACGAAAAGTCTGGTTTCGTTCGGATGTCTACCGTTGGGCTCATGGAATAGAGGAGGAGTGTCGCGTAAACTGCAAAGGCGAACTGGAGACAAGTCAGGAGGGTGACGAAGCGAGTCGGTGACTTCTTCTGCGGTTTAGGCTTGCCCTTTGCCACCACAAGATCACTGAGCATTCCTTCTAGGTAATCCTCCCCGCTCCGATTCCGGGATAAACCCATTTCAGAGATGCAAGCTGTGGGTATACTTTTTACCTGTTAGAACACACAAGAATTGAAGTCACAATTAGTCCAGAACCAGTTCAAACTCCAAAGTTTGCAGTCATGATAATCAGTAGTGTAGCCTACACTTGATTGGGCCGTTCAGTTGTTCAAAACGATGTTGGGCGCGAGCGAAGTTATACAATTTTAAAATTTTAGAGAAAAACTACTAAACTTGCGATAAAAACTTGAAACGTGGGTAGGACGGTTGGCTCAACACTTACCGATGACCACACAACCCAAAATGAGCTAGGCAATGATTCAAGTACTGGAGCAAGGCAATGTAAAACCACCCTGAAGAATTAATTGGAATAACAACACAAAAGTTTTCTCAGTCAGAATTAGTCCCACTACCAGTTCCAACAATAAAATTTACTACAAGCATGCATGACAATTCTGGAAAATTATCCAGTAATTTCGGGAGCACCACCGTGGTATGGTGCTCCCGAGGTTAGGACCAACGATCTCATATCTATTGATCTTACTAGTTTGGGAGCACCATATTAGCATCGTGTTTCGAGACTAGTGAATAATGTCCTGATAAATCTAAAGAGCTGCAGGTCAACACTCCAATGTTTTGTATCCTGTCCTGTACCAGTTGGTACGTACTAGTAGTGATCAAATCGGGTATCCTACACCTCCAATTTCATTCCGGCTCAAATACTGATGGATATCGGCCGGTATGAGTAAATACCAGACAGTACCGAACTACTTAGGTACCACTTGGTATTGGTCTATACCGGATGGTATTGGATTACTTTTACCAATCGTTCCACAACCACAATCACTTTACGCAAACAAATACACAACACACTCACATAAGTGTGTTGGCTCTACAAACACATCACCACATGAGTGTGAGGCTCCACACACACTGCATCACAAGTGTGTAGTGTGTGGAGCCTACACACTCGTGTGAGTGTTTGTGCATTTGTTGGTGTAAATAGTTTTGTGATTTTAGACATTTCCCTAATTCTAAATGTATTTTTTCAAAAATATATGTGTATGTTATGCTAAATTTTTTGATGTGAAAAAATAACACTAATAGGGATAAATCCAAAACTGTACCCGGTATCTCAACGGCTGCACTGTAGTCGGTACAATACTCAGGGGCTTGCAATTACGCTCACCTATACCCAATACTCAAATCAGTTAGACAAAGATTCAGGTGCACGCCATCATCGAGGCAATGTAAAACCGGGCACCTTGAAGAATGAAATGGGTGGTTCTGTTCAAGTTTAGTTATTTGAAGAGCAAGTGGGTCAAGTATATATACATACATTGAAGTGTAGAATTCGATTATACAAGCAAAGTAATGATCATCATCGTGATGTTGAAGGACCGGCCCCATGGGAAATGCAGCAAAGGTCACATGGGGTTAACGTCCGTATAATTACAAAGACATATTGGCTACGTACGTAAAGTGTTCCCCCACTTTTCGTAGGCTGAATTCACCACGCACGTCACCGATTGGAAGCCGGCTTTGTTGCCTTGGAAGTGGGATACTCGTCTGTTTTCTGACACTAGATTCTATATGCTAAATTCTCTCTGTAGTCTGTAATTATTCCATATATATATACATACATACACGAGCAATGCTATGAACATGCTTTAAACCACATCTCCAGACACAACCGTGTTCAGAACCGTTAAACGCACATGAATCCACTTACATGTAACGATTGCGGACACGGTTGTGTTTTAAAGGTTTGTTCCTTGAGTTTTTGATTCCATGATTTCATTATTTTAAAGTTATTCCCAATCTGCCGTCCAATTCCTCTGTCTTTCTCTCCCAAACTCTCTAGGCTGAAGCATAGAGAAACTTGTTAGTGTAACAAGAAGCTTGCCAAGAAAAGTCATTTTCATTAACTTGAACTCGAAAAATAATAGACATACCATGAACGGCTTGCCAAGAAAAGTCATTTTCATTAACTAGAACTCAAAAAATAATGGACATATATACCCTGAAAGTTTCTCAAATGGAGAAAGCTAGGTGTACCACATGCAGAATGTTACGAATTCTTTTTTGTGTATGTAACGCGTAATTTTAGTGCTTGTTAGGTGTTACACATGTTTTTGGCCAGTTATGAAAGTGGTGTACCCAGGGACGGATCTACACGGGGCACGTGTGTCCCCACTCGAAATTAAAATATTTTAAAAAATATTTATGTATAAATTAGCATAATTATGAAAGTGTGCTAATATATAAACATATACATGCACTTATATACATCCCAAAAATACACATATTGAATTAGTTTTATACCCGAATTTCATCATATGGTGTATTTATACTTATTATTTTACAAGTTATTTGATTATTTAGAGTTATTCTTTCTTGATTCTCTTTATTTTTAACCGTCTAGGAGAAATATTTTAAAATAAAGATATTAACAAAACTAGCTCAGCCATTCTAACATTTGTTGATGTTCATTTAAATCGTACTTTAAATATTTTGTCCTGAGAATTTGTGTTCATTTTTACTTAATTTAATTTAAAGTGCGCGTTATAAACTTTTGTAATTAGTGATGTATGCTTTAATTTTGTACGATTTTACTATGGTTAACTAAAAAAAATGAACTTTAGCTATTATAATTAATAAGTGCCCCCACTATGTATATTCCTAGATCTGACCCTATGATACAAATAGTTTTGTTATTTGTTAGGAGTGTTTTTGAAGTATGGTAAGTTTATTTTTGGATCATTAGTTACGTATTTTTATGGTATCATTTACGTGTTTTTTTTTTTTTTTTTGTGAAGCTACGAATAGAAGTGTACCATGCACCCCAAATTATTTATGCATTTTTTGGGTTTGAGTAACGTACTTTTTTGGTAACCAAATTTTTTTTGTGGTGTGTAGCATAGCCTTCTTCCCTCTCAAATTAGTACTCCCTCCGTCCCAAATTGATTGTCCCGTCCGCAAAACGGAGTATTAAAAATAATATAATTTTTTCAAGAAAAAATTCAAACTTTTTTCACAAATTAAAAATTCTCATTGATATCTAGTAAATTGTTGAAAAACTTTTGATTTTTTCTTGCAAAAATTGTATTATTTTTAACACTCCGTTTTGCGGACCGGACAATCAATTTGGGACGGAGGGAGTAGTATTCACTCTGCTTGGATTACCATTTTGAGAGTAACTTTTAACTCTCGGAACAGTTTTCAATAAATTTCTCTCTCTATCTCTCTCCACTCATTATTACTCAACTCTCAAAAATAACTTTCTAAAACCTCAACCAAACAAAGTGATTGTCTTCCATCTGACGCCTCTGAAACAAAATCTTCGGGAACAATATAATTTAATATTCCCTTAAACATTGCATTTTGTCCCCTTTAAGTATAGATAATTGATTTTGACACTCCACTTTTTAATAATCACATTCTAATAGAGTGTAATTTTGTTCACCCTCTTTTAAAGCATAAATAATTGATTTTGACACTCCACTTTTTGATAATCACACTCTAATAGAGTGCAATTTTGTCCACCCTCTTTTAAAGAGGGTGAACATTACCTTATCTCTTATTGGTTGAAATGGTGTGTATCCCACCACAAAGTAATGTCATGCTTACCATGCAATACACTTTTTGGTAAGCATGATATCACTTTGTGATGGGGTCTGCATTATTTTAACCAATAGATCGAAAGGAGGGTAATGTTCACCCTCTTAAGTGGAGGGTGAACAAACTCAACTTCACTCTAATAGTATTTGTTTTAAAAGACGAATATTGAATCGTGGTTATCAATATTTGGAGTGCCATAATCATTTCCTCGGGTACATATTTTGTTTTGCTGAAATCTTTTCTTTAAATATGTGCTTCCTACTCTTGTTTTGGCAGTCAGGTTAATTTTCTGGCTCTACCATCAATGGAGAATTCATAAAAAAAAATAATAATAATAATTGTTCGAAAAGCAACAGCGTTAGAGGAATAGTCAACTGATCTCATATATCCAAAAAAAAAAAAAACTGATCTCATATTAAAAACAAAAGCATCCAGAATATGAATATCTTGGGAATTCCAAGTCCTATTTAATTTTTGTCTTACAGAAAACTCAAAGTCCATCCTAACAGAATTACAGGAATAGTAGTATTGCTTTAGAACCAAAATTTGTCAAACCCAAATCCCAATAACCAATCCTTTCAGCTCAAGAAAACCCAGAGCATATAGAAATAAATAATATCAAAAATAAATTTGTTCAGGGAAAGAGAGAAGAAATAGGTCATATTCATAATATTGCTAATAAAACAATTAACCCGGCCAGGTGAGAGCTAGTGCTCTTTTCTTCCTCAGCAAATCAAGCTAAAGCTATATATTTTTAAAGCCTTGCAATATATATAGTCCATGAATCACCTTCTAGGGAAGATTTATGGGCAAAGTAATGGAATACCTGGGAAAGTTAGACTCGCACGTACACTCAAAAATATACATAATATATGGGTGCAGGGTGCTGTTGCATGCATCAATGTGTGGGATTTTGCCACTTTGGCAAGTTGACTAGAAGGAAAGGAAACCAAAAGACTGAATTTTTTTGCTTGCAAAAGGGTATTTGGTCCTTTTTTTTTTGAAGAAATTAAAGTCTCAATAGATAGGGGGCCCTTACCAGGGGCGGAGGTATGGGGGAGGGCGGGGTAACACCGTTTAAAAAATTAAAAAAAAAAACCGTTAACAATCGACTGTTGGAAAATGGAAGAATTGTTCGAATAATTTGGTGAGCCTGAATATGAACAAAAACCATTTTAAGGATGAATGCCAATTGTCTCATTTGGGAATTGCAAAAGCCAAGTTTGTTTAATGGAGGATGTGCGTGCACTTGCAAGAGGGAGGGTATTTGGTCCTTTTTTTTTGAAGAAATTTAGTCTCAATAGGGGCCCTTACCTGGGGCGGAGGTATGGGGGAGGGCGGGGTGGCACCGTTTTAAAAAAAAAAAAAAAACCCGCTAACAATCGACTGTTGGAAAATGGAAGAATTGTTCAAATATTTTGGTGAGCCTGAATATGAACAAAAACCATTTTAAGGATGAATGCCAATTGTCTCATTTGGGAATTGCAAAAGCCAAGTTTATTTAATAAGGATGTGCGTGCGCTTGCCGTCACTGAACACCTAGACGAGGCTGGGGCTGGGACTCATGATTCATGGGCCCACGACTTGTGGTCTGAGATCTGTAGTATGTGGTTTGGTCGCGGATAATTTGGAACTGATTTCGGCTTTGGCTCCAAAATCTCTAAAAACAGAAGATATAATTCCTGGCCGCAACAGTGCCACTTGCACATACGTTTTTGCACATATCTTGCACATACATTTTTGTGGGGCCTATGTCGGGGTCCCGCACAATAATCCGAACCGCTCATATTTTTTAAAATATCTTTTGAAGAGTTCTTGCAAAAAATCAGCTTCAACGGATATCGGTAAAGGTTTTCTTAGAATTCGTAGGGCAAAACAGAATGATTCGTCCTACAATTTCTGAGAAAGCCCTTACCGATATCCGTTGGAGCTGATTTTTCACAGGAACCCTCTAAAAAATATTTTAAAAAAGATGAACGGTTTGGATCATTTTGTGGGACCCCAATATGGGCCCCACAAAAATATATGTGTAAGATATGTGCAAAAAGATATGTGTGAGAATCATTACTGTATTCCAAAATCCCCCGTGCCTGTCTCACTACCTCCCCATGTGCGCCATTTCTCTCTCTCTTCTCTCCCTCACGCGCCTAGACTTGTGGTCCAGACTTGCGGTTCAGTGAGGAGAAGAGGAACACCGTAAATTCATATTCAAACTTGAACTTGTTTGATAGATTTTTTTAAGTAGATTTCAAATATCTAAATTTAAAAAAAAATAAATATGTGCAACAAGAGTTATACTCCTAATTATTTTAAGATTTAAAATGAAAAAGGAAGTGGAGAGGGAGAGAGAGAGAGTGAGAAGAGGGAGAGAAACCATGCAGGAGAAAGGGAAAAAGTAGGCGTCATGGTATAGGACTTGGTGGGAGAAGTAATTGTGCACATGTGCACGCAAGGATCTTGTGGGAACAACCAAGTAGGACCGACCTAAAAATTCCCAAAAAAAAAGAAAAAAACTTGGGCTTAGGCTTGGTGGAAGCTTGTTATTGAAAATGGGCTACCATACTTGGATTGAATTGAGACTCCCAAGCATTCCTTCATCTGTATTTGGTCCCTCAAGCCAGACTTTGTCTATCCCATTGGCCTATAAAAAAAGGCACTCAAGTCTTTTGTTTCAGACACACCGAGCAAATACAATCTTCTTCTTTTTAAAGAGTTTCCACTCCTAAAAATTTCTTTGTTCTAGTGAGAGAGTACAAACACACATTAGTACGACGGACAGTTCATGAGATACTTCTGCGATTGAGTTTGACTAAGAATTTTCTAGAGACGAACGCCGACACAACCTCCAGCACCTCCGGTGAGACGGCGAATTTTGTCTTAAGGGCACCGTGTGAAACACGGGCCTCGGTTTGCTTTCCTTGATCTTTTTACACTTTCTATTGTATGATTTAAAATAAGTTGTTGTAATTGCTATAAACTGTTTGCATCGACTATTTATATCTAACCTCTTTCATCTCTCTCATCTTATTTCTTCTTTGTATCTTAAACTCTTAAACAATCGAGACGCAAAAGGCCCAAAATTTAAGGGAAAAAATCACGCTTTCAAGAAGCTTGCCAGAAACAGGCTCACGTACGGGCTGGACAAGCCAATCAGTCCATAATTGGGAATGAAAAGGATCCAATTCCTTTTCAAGAAGCTTGCCAGAAAAAGTTATTTTGTCATTAACTTGAAGTCTTGAACTCAAGAAACTAATGAACATACCACTTCTTTCGAAACAATATATAGATATTCCCTTCTTCTTTTTTTTAGTGAAAGAGCAAGAAATGCATTGATGATATGAAAGAGTACAGATAACAAGTCCATAACTAAAACAAAATAAAACAGACAACAGAAACTATAGGCATTAACATAAAGCATGCAGTTCCGCGGTAGCGCAAGTCGAAAACGGTGTGCCCCTGACAGCTGCTGAGGAAGAAGACGTAAGTGTTGCCTGCTTGGCCAGGCCATGGGCGAGACGAACGTCTTGGCAATCAACCTTGATAATCCTACAAAAAGCTAACTTCGAAATTTCCAAACCAAGGTTGCGCAACAAAAAGGTGTTGGCGAAGTGCAACTCAGATCGCCCTGCTAACTGCATGACAACATTTAAACAATCAGAAATAGATATTCCCTTAAACCTCGCATTTTGTCTCCTTTAAATATTTGGTTAGCTGAAATCTTCAAATGTTTTCAATGAGAATTAACATCAAAAAGTCTACGAAGACACCTTTTAAAGAACAATTCCAGACACAACTATGTTCGAACTGTCATATATATGTGGATCCATGACCATTAAACATATATGTGGAGTAACTTTTAAAGATGTGCTTGAAGCTTTGATCAATTAACATTGAGTTGGACTTGGACTGAGGACTCGCACAATCTGGACAATGCCCAAGTGCTATTGATGTCGTAAAAGAGAGCACAACCACACTCAACACCCTCGTTCAATCCTTGGGTTCTCCTCCCCTACCTCCGCTGAAAATCGAATGATTATTCAGTGCTCCTGGAGGAGTATCATGTGGAGCTCCAAGAACCATTACTAATTTCTCACTGAAAGTACACTCAAGGGGAGAGAGAGAGAGAGAGAGAGAGAGCACTTTCTCTAATCATATTCTCTTTTCTGCTGATTTTTCTTTTATGAACTACCATATCAATACACTATTCATGGTGCTACCATGAAAAATGCTTTATTTGAAGATGGTGATGGTGCGGATAAAAAAAAGAAAGATGGCGATGGTGCAAATGCATTCCGTGGTTTTAACCTAACTCAAGCCGAAAAAACTTATTCAATGACCACCACCCACCTTTGTCCCAAATCTTTGGGGTTGCTTTTTCCAATAAACATTGATTACATTTCTTTATGTTATTTGTACCATTAACCAGTTTATGGATGAGTGCTCTTAGAGTAGTCGGTTTATACCTGAACCTATGTGCCCATGATTTCATTTCTCAGGAAATTCGGGCAGCAAAAGATCTTGAATTTAAGACTTTCTACACAAAAAACAATCTCTTAAACAAGGGTATTCGTGCTTGGATGGCAACTCAAGATCAGCTTCATGAAAACCACTTGGCTTTAGCTCCATTAAATAACCGCAGGTAAAAATACTTCCCATTCAACAAACATAAAGATAACCAAAGAACAGAGAAAGGTCAATCTTTTCCAACTATTTCAAAATTTTAAAAAAATGATGTTTAGTAGGTCAGAAGAATTCTGATGACATCGTTAATAAAGACACCAGTTTCTTGCGTCAACGCGATTGTTATCTATCATGATCGAAAAAAATAACCAGGAATATAAGACAAACCGAAATCACAATTGGCAGAAAAAAATACAGGCCTTTTAAAAGCATTCACATTTCACTCCCCAAACCTTTCTTTTTGTGGGTTTGCCTCCCCTCCATTGTATTCCATCCAGTCTACTGTCCAGTTTTCAATTTCGGGCCCACATCAATAATCGGAACCGTTCATCATGTAGAACTCGTTGAGAAGATCGTCCATCGGATTTATATTGATACTTGTTCGAAACACATTTATATGATAAAAATGGTGATGAGCACACTAGATAGGAACCCGCCCAACACCATTTTTATCAAATAAATGTGTTTCGAACTGGTATCAATACAAATCCGATGGACGTGATTTTTGGCATGGTGACTCGTCTCAATGAGTTCTACATGATGAATGGTTCCGATTATCGACGTGGGCCCACAAATTGCAAACTAGACAGTAGACCGTATGGAAGAAAACTGGAGGGAAGGCAAACCCTTTTTTTGTTCCCTAAACAAAAATGGAGGGAAAAAAAATCCTAAAATCAGCCCATTGGCACCCTCCCTGAGGGATTCCAGCAATTTACCTACATTCACACTCTCTCCTCAAAAGAGAGAATGCACTGATCACTCTATCCTCTTAAATTGTTATATGTCCTCTCTCTCAACTCCCTAAACCACTACTTTTTAAAATAATATAACAAATAACAATTAAATAGACTATTAAAAGAAGAAAGCAATAATATATTAAGACTATAGATGCATAATAGAGACCGATCCAGTGAGTATTCTAAAGAGTGGCTAGCTAAAATTTAAAAAAAGAAGAAGTGACTTCTAAGTATGATTTGGTCCATATAGATGTGGATGCTCTAACAAGAGGGTCATAACTATTGTCTACAAAGTATCAATACACCAAACCAGAAAATGGAAAGAAAAATAATGGATTGCAGAAACTGGCCTGATAAAAGCATGCATATACGTCTGCTGAATATCCATAACCTCAAATAATTGGGACTCGAAACACACTTAATCATGGCAAGAATATCTCCGCAAGATTCAATGACTTTGGATGTATTCTCTCCTTTTATTCAGATATGATCCCGACCAGGGTAGCACGATTTGGATAGAGTTCATCTAACAATAGGTACACGTTTGATCTTCCAGGTCAGAAGGATACACAACAAATAAGATTTCCAGATCTGGATACAGTTCATCTAACAATAGGTACACGTTTGATTTTCCAGGTCAAAGGATACACAACAAATAAGATTTTCCAGATCATGTGTTGCAAAACTAGCTACAAGGCTTCCTACTTAAAAAAATTCACGCTTAGATTTCCGGGCTCTCAAGAGGAACAAAAGATGTATACCTCGGTTGTCTTTCTAAAAAGTGTAGCATTTTTGTGGTGGAATAATGTGCAAGCAGCAATTTAAGGATGTTTTTCCTGCTATAGAAGAGAAGTCCAGGAAAGGATAACTCTGGACCAACCACATCTTACATAATCCCTGCGGCAATGCTGGACGTTGCATTTATCTTCAGCGAGTGCTCAGGGACATATGTCACCCCTGTTAAGCCAGAAAAGAATTGTTTGTAAAATTTGCTCAGGTGGTTAAAGTCGCACTATGATCTAGAAAACCGAAAAAGTTCCAGATAACTACCTAAGGTCTATGACCACATTGAAGGTCTAGTTTCCTACCATTCCCCACCTTCAGGGAAATTCTTTTGGAAAATTCATTCCACCCTCATAATTTCTTTTGGACATTGCAGATGAAACCCTCTGTACTAACTGTATGCAGTCATGCTAACATATCTCAGATTTATCTTAAGTATTGACAAATTAAGCACACTAGAAATATTGCTAATCTCTTTGAATCTTTCTAATGTTTAGTATTCTACGTGCAATAAGACAACGATGTGGTTGGAGTTTGATAAAATAAGTTAAAAGCCTGGACTTTTACCATGAACAACAAAGTGTAAGACAAAAGCAGAAAATACCTTTCTCCTTAACATCAACCTGTAACGAATCAAGTGTAATAATGCCATCAGTCAATGGGAGTAGCTCAAGCTTGATTGTTGCCGTGGACTGCGAAGGGACACATCTAGTACAACCACAATAAACTTAATCAACAGCCTATCTCATAGAGACCAACAAAAACGAAGAAGAACAAGAGTAGAGTGATTCTTACCCTAGTGGAACTCTACTCTGCAACCATAAATGCGTGCAACCCAAATCAGTACTTGGAAGGACATCAGAGATGGGTACGGCACCGTCCCCATTCTGTCTCTGATTTTCCAAAGCAACAGATGTTGCGCTGAGCCTCTGTGTTGATGAACTTCCTCTTTCACCATTCATTTTTCCTGCCAACTCAGAATGACCAACAAATGGGCTCATTGGTGTTGAGGGAGAAGAATTCAAGGACACCACTGAAGGAGGTGAAGTAAACGAGGCCGGAGCACGCACTGTTAATGTTAGATCCTCAGATGTTAAATTGGAAGCCTGAAGAGTTAAGACCTGAAAAATTGAACAAAGTTAGGGAAAAACATTTCCCGAAGTGCTAGTCCAAACGACTCTTCAAGAATCACTAGAAACCTGAACAGGAAGCTGAGGGACTCTTTCATTGGGACTTGGATTTTGTCTTGACATTTCAGACGCAACAGAGATCATAAGATCCCTTGAGATGCGCGGTCGCCAACTAGTTGGCTGCTTGAAGAACAATTTTGATTCTACACATGATGCACGAAACAGACGAAACATCCAGTTACAATAAGATCAATTAACTACAGCGGATTTTTTTATTCCCAAGAACAGAGCAACAAAAAGCCAATATAAATACCAGTATAGTTGCACCGACACGATACTAGAACCGCATACTGATCAGCAGTTGAAACATTCTGTTTTCCTTCCAAATGGGTGACGGGCAGACTCAAACTTGATCCAATCTGTGAATGTGATGACTGATTTTTTTCTACGTGAGCCTTGGTAGTCTTCCACATTGATGTTGCTGGTTTGAGAATAAAAGAGTGTTCTTCACCTCTCCTGCATAAAACATAAACTATTGAGCACAAGCAGCAACTGAGAACCCAATAACATGAGCCTCTCTTTTAACTTAAAAAGCCAAACTTCCAGCTAGCAGATACATATATCACTCGGTTGTACACACACACACACACATGCAGTATACCTATGTACTAAATAGTCACAAGTAAAAGTTGTCTCCAATTTCATGCTTATTTTGGTAGCAGGGATGGAAAATTTGAAGAACAAGAAGCTAGGATGGGGATGGGAAAAACAAGGGGACAAAAACCTATCTTTCCACCTATTTGGTTTGAGCAAGAAGGAAAGGAATGTTTATGTGTCCTTTGTAACAATATGTTCTATGGCCATGTATAAATAAGAAAATAGGGCCAAGCCTCCCTCAAAGACGATGCGTTAATTGTAAGGGTAAAATGCAAACTAAAGTTAATAAACCCCCAGCAGCCTTCTCTTCTCTTCTTGCCATTACAATTATATGGATGGACTCTGGACAGATATAACTACGTGGCACAGGGATCTGTACTCTGGACAGATATAACTACATACAATGATTGAAATTGACAATGGTATCTATGTACCAAGGGCAAAAAATGAAGTCCGACCAATGACCAAACATTGCTGAATCCAATTTTGGTCAGAAATTTGCCATTTTGGGGATATATAGGGTCGAATCCGTGAAATGGACTCTTCACCAAACCCAGAGGAAAAAAACAAGGCGAAGAGAAGAATTCTAAGATAAGTAACGTAAGAATTTAAAATTTTACTGTCTCTCTGTAGCAAAGAAACTTCAATCGATATTTATTACATCAAGTTTCGTGACAGGTAAAACTTATTCCCAAACAGCCAAAATATGATTGACAAAAGAATAACGACTTCAGAATACCTTCTGATGAACCTGCTTTTTCTTAAAGAAACCCTATGATTACTTAGCTCGAACCCTTAAAAGACCATAAACCCATCTGGTCCTATACCAGATCAAATAAAAACAGATTCTAACAAAACAAGCCCCATTATCCACTTTTAGAAAATGAGCAAGGCCTTTCAAGACCAAATTTGGCCTTCTCAAACTCTGTCCTTCTATAACAAACAAATTAAATGTTTGGATCCAATCCAGCTGAGGTGTTATAGAATAAGGATAACAGTCTTTTCTGTAGCAATGACCTTGAAGAAGATTTTAAGGTGACCCATTAACCCTGTCAAATCTAGTAACTTTGACAAGTATTGCATTTAGTACAGGTAGACATGTTGTAACGAAAGTTGACCCTACTAACTATGGCACATCTTTCATCACAACTAATAACACCACCACCACCACCAAAATACTTTGACAACAATAGTCTTCACTGGTCATTTATATTAACTTGGATATGGAAACATTTCAGCTGTTACAGTAATAAAATTGATATATCATATCTTGACTAGTTTTCAAAACATTTTTTATAAGTTTGCATTACTTTACAACAAATGTGTTTTAGATCTGCTAGCTGCAACTGTTTGAAATTTTAATTTTTAAATAAAATCATCTCAGAGCATGCAAATTTCAAGACAAAAAGGCCAAGTTCGGTGACTTTGGTCCTGATGTGCATGAAGCTATTTCAAAGAACAACACAAACATATCCCAGCATACAACCAATTTTACTATCGCAATAGAGGACAAATGATCCCATGAAAAAGCATATAACTGGCTAATTATGTCTCTGTATACATGTATCTGTCATTGATCAACTTTGAAAACAATTTTACCAAACTCAGTTCAAAATGCCTGGAGTAATAATGTGACAATAAACATTCTATTCATTGCTCAAAAGATGTATGCATAACAAATATTACCTTTCAGGTTGTGAATATCCAGGGTAACAACTCGTCCTCAAACAATCAATCATCAGAAATAAAGATTCCATAGACAGAAAAAAACCTGAGGGCAAGATTTGGCAAGCTGTGGCCATTCCCTGCTTCAATACATGCAATTGGTAACGAAATGTGTGGTCCACCTTTAGATACCTCCTCAAAAACAACTGTTATGGCATCCAAATATATCACAATATCCGGTGTGTGGGCAGGAGAAACATTCTGCAAAATAAGTAGAAGTCATAAATATAGTGTCACAAGACTAACAAATGCATCTTCAAACACCTTGATCACAAAAATACCATATAAACCCCACCTTTATCTGAACACAAAGAAGGTCGTCTGTGTTGCAATCAGCTGCAAAAGAATGGATTTCTATAGGTTGAATGATTTCAATTTTCCTTCTCCACCTTCTTCCTGGTATGTAAATGCCCTCCAATCCGCATCGAACGGAAAATCTGTCGGGCTCTAGTGATACACCTCGGAACGATAAAAGCTCTTTACTCCCAGGTTTTTTGCTGTTCAGAGACTTCTGAGAAGAGAACTGGTCCCAGTCTTCCAAATCAGTGTTTGGTCTTGAACTGGGGGTTGTGACAGATGGAGATGATACCGTATTTGGAGGAAGTGAGGACATGGAGTAACTTCTAAAATGACTAAAAGAGAAGAGTTGGGAACCAGATGAAGCAGAAAAGTTTGACCTGGTTGATGTGCTACGAATAGATGAATTGGAGCTCAATGTAGGAGGAGATAAAGGCCGGGATGGAGGGGGAATAGAATTATCCAATGGGAGCAACCATTTTAACAGGTCCCCGCAAGGATCCTGATTTGCACATAGTAAGTTGTTTTCGGTCTCATTAGCCAAACTTCTAGCCAGATACTTCTCAAACTGGAATATTTCCAGGACAGGATCTCTTACAAAATCAACGCCAACATTTACCTGTAAAAGCACCTGCATTTCTCCAAAAAAGAACACAAAATGAGAATGAGACACCCTCTGGCAAAATATCATCCTGCCATAATGGGAAGATATATATTCAACACACAAAAGTCAAAACACACCAGGATTCTAAACACATGTAATAAAGCAGAAGGTTGGTTAAAAATGTTTTCTCAACTTGCTACAAGTTTAACCTCTTGTATAATTCTACATTGCCAATGCAAATTAGGATCAAGACTCTAAAACATATGAGGATCTGCCTTGGTCGAGGAAGCATTTGGAGAGGACTACGAAGCAAAGCTGCAAAAGAAGACTATAAAAAGAGGGTGGTATGATATAGGACAGCATTGTTGGTCTTTAGGGCCATTGTTTCTTGTGGGTGAGGGCTAGCACTTAGCAAAATTACAGAGTTCTAGGCTTTTAGGAAAGGGAAAATGGGAGGTTTTGAGCATTGTGAATGAGTGAATAAGGTCTGCTTCTAAGCTGTAAAGGTTTGAGGAGAGGAAAATGAAAGAGAAGGGACAAAAAGGAAGATGGATGCAGGGAGGCCAATTGAAACACAGGAACAAACAAACTATATAGAGAAAGCTCGTTGCTTTTCTTATTATTAAAACTCAACTAAGTTGTCCTAAGGCTTACAGTGCTTACGAGATCCGTAACACACTAGGAAAACAATAACAAAAGACAAAAACTTGCCAATAAAACCTAAAATACAAGATAGGAAACTGAATCTCACAAATTCGCAAAAACAAAAAGATATGACCAAGACCTAGTTCTGACTTCTAGAGAACTCTGGAAACTACTAATTCTTGTTGACAAGCAAATATGAAAAAAGAAAATCAAATTAACCCAATTCAGGAACTAGAACTTTGCAGTACCTAATACCTAACTAAATAATGAAAATCAAAATATTGAAAACTATTTCTGTACTTAAAAACAATTTTTCTAAAACAATCCCATCTACATCAAGATGCTGGGAAAAAGGAATTACAACTAGAATATCTTAAAACTCAATAAGCAAGTGTTTGAAAGGTAATATTAGGACCCACAATTATTCAGGTACAAAGATCGTCAACTATCAACTTTTAGTGTAATTCTCCAATCAAAATCCAATCACACAAGATTCTACCAAACTTTCAAAGAGCAAGGTGGTTGTTGCCACTTGCCAACAATAACCTGTACACCTTTGATTGTGCAATCCTTGACAATTTGAATCAAGTAATCATCGCATCTTATATTACTTTTTAATCCGATACGATCACCATTGAGCATATAAACAAAATGATAAGGTATTGCTTTAGAGTACTCTGATTCAAACAAGAAATCTCAACCAAGCCCAAAAGAAATATTATGGGCACATAATTACGAACCGTTCTACACACACAGCAATATGTGCACAGATTGTGCACAGATTTTGTTGTGGGGCCCACCACGGGTCCCACACAAATTATCCGAGCCGTTCATTAAATGTAAAACATTTTTTCAAGGGCCCCCGTAAAAAATAAGCTCAATCCGATAGCTATAGGTGCTTCATCCAACCATCTAACTTTTCATTCAGATTTCCGGATAATGAAAAGATATATGGTTAGATCGAATACCTTTAGGTATCGGATTGAGCTTATTTTTTACGGGGACCCTTGAAAAAATGTTTTACATTTAATGAACGGCTCAGATGATTTGTGTAGGATCCGTGGTGGGCCCCACAACAAAATCTGTGCACAGATCTGCTGTGTGGGTAGACTTTCTGCATAATTACCAAGAAGCATTTTGGTCCCCCACAATGAACTAGGACATTTCCCAGTGTGTCCATGCACAAAAATAACCAGAGTGGATCTTCATCCTTTGTCCTCGTTACTGAAACATGAGCTCAGTGAACAAAGAGCCAAAGTGCAACCATTCTTTTCATAGAAAATAACATTTGATTGAAGAAAGGAATTAAGGGAATGCCACCTGAATACCAAAATGGAAAGGAAACCATCAACTACATGCTTCAACTGTTTCCCACACATTAATGCTCGTATTCCGTTTGACAATATTTTCTTCTAAATGTTATTTTAATTTCTTAGCAAAGATACCAGAATGTAAATTCTACTTTGGCACAAGACTGAATAATGTTCTTCCTCAGGAACTGAGCATCAATGATGAAATAAAAGTTATTTGAACCAATTTCCATTAAAATGGATGAAGTAATAGCCAGACATTGTACTGCTAAATTAAACAGTCATTTTCTGTTTCCTAGTTCTGATAGAAAGTTTCTCCCACGATACAAGGTACCAACAAATCCGGTTGAAACTTTGAAGACCAGATAAGCTCCCTATCACATGAGAAAGACAAACAAAGACAATAGTACGCTAAGCATCAAACACAGGGATTCACATTGGTGATAGAAAAGGAGGAAAATTGATGCTTGCATCCTTCTTCTCTTTATGGAGGCAGCAAACGAAAAATAAACATAGAATTTTTTTGAAACATACCATTATGTCTCCATTTGAAAGGGAGCAACACTTGACGGCATTTCTTGCCAATCCACCAGATACGCGAGCATCAAAATTTCCTCTATCAATAACCACACTTTGGGAGCCCCCATTTTTTGTAGTTTTCCTGGCTCCTGTACTATCTGCAGAGACCTTATCAGCGATCATCTCAGAAGCTTCAAGAGATTCTTCTGGAGAATTTCTCTTTGACCAAAGTGGCTCATCTGACTCTGAAATCCGAACAAAGAAGTGGGAATTCTCAAATCTTTGCAACAATGCCTGAGTTTGTCTTCTGTGATCTTCCATTCTAAGAAGAGATTCACCAGAAGAAGTATCCTTCGGTGCATCAATCTTCTCTGCTAAAAGGTTTTCACCATTCTGAACTATGTCATGACTATCTGGACTCGAATCCACATTTTCACAAATCGTATGAGTCTTGTATTCACCGTTTCCATTTTGTTTCTTAGTGTTTTTTCCAACAACATTTTTACTCATCATTGCTGCAACTTTAAATGGAGTTATTATTTCTGTATCCTGCTTATATGCGGACAAACACGCCAGGATATGGACTTGTTCACCTAGAATAAGAAAAGAGTTCAGATCTCAGTTGAAATAAAAGAGCCATCCAAGCAACACACAAATATATTCCAATATGAAATCGAGTTACATGTCAGCAGTAAAAGCAAGGAATTCCAAATTCAAGAAGGAAAGCCCACCAGGAAAAACAAAGCTGCGATCCAGTGAGCGAAATGACAGAATGTCAGAGGCTTCACTCCAATTATCAGGAAGCTCCTCTACAAAAATACAAGCAGGCATTAAATTTAATCCAGATAAAATAAATCCTAAACACCTTAGCGGAGCTAATTCTTACATAACTCAAAAGATTATGTAAAAGACATGGAGCAGCAGAAACTTATCTCTAGGACTTGACATGCACTTCTTTGACATGTAGTAGCCAAATCGTCATTTGAAGTCTCGGGCATTTCATCAAACAATAAAAACCAGCTATAGGAACTCCAATAACTAATACAAAATGAATTATGATGAAAACATATACCAGAAAAGGTCTTAAGGGTACAAGAGCTCTACTCAAAGAAGATCCACTGTATTTATTCTTATGCTGGAAATTGGGATCTCTTGAAATTCATAGATCAAAAGTTTGTCATGGGTTTTAAACAATGTTTCATGGACTCTACAATTTGTGGCATGTCTAATTAGGCCCCGTTTCTGCTAACCAAAAAGTTGTAAACCACAACTTTTTGGTTTTGTCCTTGATCAATTTTTTTTTGCGTTTGTTAGTTTGGTGTATTATTGATTCGTCTCGATGAGAGGAATCGGAAAAGTAAAAAAGTTATGACTCTTGCACAAGTATTTTTTGAAATATCCAAGAAAAAGCCATATTTCCAATAATACTTGTGTAAGAGTCATGACTTTTTACTTTTCTGATTCCTCTTGTCGAGATCAACCAATAATACATAAAAATTTGACGCAAAATTAACAAATGCGGAAAAAATTGAATAAGGACAACCAAAAAGTAGTGGTCTACAACTTTTTGGTTAGCAAAAACAGGGCCTTAGACAAGCCCCAACTACTAATATATATGATAGTCAATATTACGATATAGCTATCCATAAGACTTCCATTTGATGCATAAAGATATGTATCAAAGTTGGTACGTACTGTACCAGAGCTTAAACGGAACACAAAGCTAGGCGATCCGTATCGCTTGGAATACCGGGCTGTTCCAGGCGACACCGGCTGTACCGGATAATACTGGGCTGTTCCAAGCATACTCCGGTTTTCCATCCAGTACAAAATGACACAGAAATTTGAAAATGGCAGAAAAATTTGGTGAAGTTCAGAGAGTAGTAGTTGAAGACGATGAGGACGAGGACTCTGTTCTATGGATTGCGCCCTCCAATCACGACCCACACCTCCTCTAGCCGCTGATGGATTGCATCTGCTGTCGTGGACTCTATTCTATATCAGATTGGGTATGGAGATGGGGATGGGGGTGGTAGGGACGTTCTCCGGCTTTGTCTTCTTCTTGATGATGATGGAAGAAGTAGTAGCAGTACCTGGAAGAAGTAGTAGCAGTACCTGGACAAGAGGTCCTTCAATGGTGAAAAGCAGAAGTTTTATCCATGGGAAGCTCTTTGTTTTTAACGTCTGCGGTTATCCTGATGATGATCTGTGGACGGAGATTCTAGAACCCAAGGGGGTTGTACTCTAATTACTAGAAATTAATGGGCTATGTGATTTTGTCTTGTTTTCCCTACCCCAAACGATTAAAATCATCACAATAGAGGAGGTGGTCTGGGAGTGAGGCGGCTAAAGTTGTTCAACCAAGCATCGTTGGGTACATGGCTGTGGAGATTTGCATGCGAAAGGGAGAGATGGTGGCGAAAGATAGTTGTTGCAAAATACGGGTGTGGGTGGGGAGATTGGTCGTCTCTTCAAGTGAGATTGCTGCATGGGGTGGTGCTTTGGAGGGGCATTACGAAGGGGCGGAACGCTTTTGCGAAGAATACCCATTTGGTGGTTGGGAATGGGAGGAAGGTAAAACTTTGGGATCATGTTTGGTGTGAAGAAGAGTGTTTGCAGGAGGCTTTCCTGAATATTTATCTTCTGGCTTGTGACAGCAAGGCGATCGTGTTTGATTATCTCCATTTTCATGATGGGGCTCCATTGTGGGATTTGCGTTTGCATAGAGAAGTGAATGAGTGAGAGGAGAAGGCACTGATGAGTTTACTTGCAAGAGTGTATGGTATGCGTAATATAGGAGAAGGGGAGGATGAGATGTGATGGAATATCTCCAAAAATGATGTTTTTTAGGTGAGGTCCTACTATCACTCACTTGAGGGAGGCGGTAACCCCTCCTCCCTTGGCAAGCTGTGTGGAAGACAAAGGCACCGGGAAAGGTGAGTTTTTTTGTGTGGTGTGCGGCCCAAGGCAAGATTCTAACCATTGATAATTTGATTCGAAGACAGAGAATCATTGTAAATTGGTGTTGTATGTGCAAAAGAGACGCGGAAATGGTGGATCATTGTCTCTTTCATTGCCCGGTTGCGGGGGAGCTTTGGTCGTTAGTGTTCATGTGGTTTGGTGTGAAGTGGGCCATGTCAAAAAATGTAATAGAACTTATTGCTCGAAGGGGTGTTAAATTGAAAAAGAGAAGGAAGCAAACTTGGGATTTGATTCCGCTTTGTTTTATGTGGGTTATTGGCGAGAAAGAAATTTGAGATGCTTTGAAGGGGTTGAAATGCCTTGGTCTAGGATCAAGAGTTTTTTGGTGAATAGTTTGTGTAGTTGGGACAAGATAGAATGCTCTCCTTCTCTTGACCAATTTCTAGATTGGTTTGAGTTTTTCCATTCTCATGGTAGTGTATAGGGCCTTTTTGTCTTGTGGCCTTTTTTTTGTAATCGGGTGGCATTCCCTTATAGCCTTTTTTAATATACTTATTTATCAAAAAAAAAAAAAATTCATCACAATAGGATTCCAACTTTGGGGAAAACTTTTGCAACTACGTAGACATATATCGAATATATTTAAATATTAATTAATTGTGGTAAATCCGGAACGGTACTGACAGACCGGTACCGGTACGTACTATTCTAGCAGTGAAAACGGTATGTTGGCGGTGAAAACGGTACGTTGGCTGGTACGGGATTGACAACTTTGATATATATACTCAATTCAATACAGATAATGATACAATAATGGATAGATCACGAAGTTCTTTTGTTCTTTGCCCCTTTTGTACATTTCAATCAATAGAAGAGTATCTGATGCTTTGTAGAAAGTACATAACAAGAAGCACGAAATGTAGTTGTGTCCTTGGCCACGAAAAATAGACAAATGAAACTCTTAGACACCGTGTGACGGAGGTTTGACCTAAAGTGTCTAAAAAGGCATAACAAGCAAATCCATCAATATCTTATTTCTTTTTAATTTTCGGGATTTGTGGTTGTTCTTAGTAGAGAAATAGACCAGGTCGTGTGCTTTCCTACTCTCACTTATTAAGGATATTTCATTCACAGGATTACATGGCGACCCTACACAAAGTCGAAAATTAGTCATATTCTACAGTTCTACTTGCTGTGGACAGAAAGGCATGGCCATAATGAAAAGATATGTACCTTCTTATAACTTGGCTTTACAAGGCAGTATAGATTGAAAGGTAGACACATGTATGTATGCTAGAACCTGATAAACAATTTAGAGAAATAACTTAGAGAGATGATGAGGACGTACTGTATGGAACAGTTATCCATCCTTCATCTTCAGCAACGTCAATGTGATTCTCAACAATGGGAGTGTCACTCTTCGAACTCGCTTCCATAACGCTTCCATTTTCACCCCAAATTCCATCAGTAGGATCTTTCCCATGATCTTCACCTTTGGAATTCTGTGGATATGTATCTTCAGCCATAAGACCACCCAATGTCATTCCATCCTTCGAAGCATAGTTTGCATCAGTCATGTACTTTGAGGAAACAGCGGGCTGCTCTGCTGCTGTTGCTGCAGCAGTCTGAGCAGGCCGCAGCAGAAAATTCATTGTCCCACCAAATGTATTTCTGTAAATATCAAAGAAAATGTCTCATCACAGATTTTGTTGGATATGCAAACAGATGGCATCCAAACTAACAAAGGGAGAACCCATTTTGGTTTCTTCCTCTAACTGATATTGCACAAGTTTTCTACTTTAACAAATTATTCGAAGGACATTTAGATTTATACATGGTTCATTTAACAAATCTATGGCTTCCAGGATAAATTTGGAAACAAGTTACTTTAAATTTTAATCGCTGCACTTTTAGCAACTCCCCAACTGTTTCCCTCAATAGCCTGAAAGTCCCAGAATCTAAAAACTACCATCTTATTGGCTGTGGTGCTTATATAGTTCTCTTGTAGTTGATCTCGATGAATGGTGGTTCCCCATCAACAGAATGACAACAGCTATTAGACTCTTCAATGGGCTCCTAGAAAGTACTTTAGCTGCAATCTGCGCAGTAAATATCCAGGGGACCTCGCTCCCAAGTTAGAATCTCCAAGAAATCTGGCTCCCAATGAGAACAGAGCCAACTCCCAACCAAGGTAGAACCTCTCAAGCATATGAGTTCCAAAAGAACCAAAGAAAAGATACCAAACAATAGAAAATAAGTAATGATAATATATTTAAAAATATTAACTCAACCAGGGTAGAACCTCCCAAGCATATGAATTCCAAAAGAACCAAAGAACAGATACCAAACAATAGAAAATAAGTAATGATAATATATTTAAAAATATTAACTTAAATTTGCTCAAGTACTTAAACATAATATTTACTTATATTCACTAAAATAATATTTCTAGTTGTCACAAATAAAAAATTGACAAATATGCTAGAACTAACAACGAAATAATGATTTATATTAACACACACACTCGCTTCTATAGAAGCTCCAAACTTTAGATCCTTCTATATCCTCGCTCTCCTGCACCTACTCCTACACCTAAACCCTCTCATGCTTCGCGCAACTAAGTCCCTTCCTCTTCTTCCACCACCTCACCCCAGCATATTTAGGGTTGGAACTAGCAGATGTTGAATCATCTGCTCAAAATGGTAAGGATTTATTTTTGGTTTTATTTGTGAGTTGAAAGGCAGACCTTGCGGAGCAGTAAAGCTGTCCATTGTGGCCTGAAGGTTACAGGTTCGATTCCTGAAAACAATCTCTATGCTTGCGCAGATAAGGCAGCGAACATCAACCCTTCCCCAGACTTGAGATATGCGAAGTTTTGTGCACTGGATACGCTCTTTTTTCGGCGGTTGAAAGGTTTTACTTTTATTGTTTCCACCCAAAAAGAGCAGAAAATTGTTCAAGAGGGAAAATTTACTTCATACAAGTTACAACACTATCTTCTTCTCCCTCAAAATTGAGAGAGACTAATTGTTCTTATTCACTTCCTTTTTTATATGTGATTCTTATTTAGTCCCTGATTTCATACTCCCTCCTCCGTCCCACATTAATGTCTCGTACTAAAATCTGTGCATTTTCAAACCCAAAAAATATATATTTATACATACATTATTTTTTTATTCTTTTACACCAAATGAAATTGATTAATTGAGTACTTTAATTTGGTGTAGAAAAATTAAAAATATATATAGAAATATGGTGGTACTACTTTAATCACAGCAACAATAACGTCACCAATATGATTTGTTTGGAGTTTGAAAATGCACGGATTTCCGTTGAGGACATTTAAAGTAGGATGGAGGGAGTAATATATACTCGAGGTTTTCATGTTCGCTTGAACGAGGCTTCAAGGATGAACAATATGATAATCAAACATGCAAACCATTCACATTGTTTATTGGTAAACGAGAGAGGGATACTGCCTTCACGAAGATGACAATCTTGAGTCTGTCATTGTTTCCTGGTTAATCAAACTAGGGTTTATTTACATACACAAACACATAGACACAAAAACTGCTAACGATTTTTGAATCTTATGTCCTACACTAGGTTGCAGGAAATGCCTCATCAGGCAACGTTTCTTGCTGAGAACCACGGATCCGCGTTTCTGTCCTCAGAAACGGCTAGAAACGCGTTCAAATCATAACGAGAACACGTTCCTGACCTAGACGGGGACTTACGCCCAAATTCGAAATCAAACCGGATTGATCGGAGCGATTATTCGAAACCAAACCGGATTGATTGGAGCGATCACATAAACAAAAAGGCGAATGGAATACATACAGGTTGTTCTCCGGCGATGGCTATCTCTGGTGGCATTGATTTATCAATTTACCCATCTCTCTCTATCTTCACTCGATAGGGAAGGTGGAGGAATTGGAGGGAAATAGGAGAGATCGATTCGTGAAGGGGGAGAGCTGGGCAGTGCGCCGGTGCCGTGGTGTTCCTTCTCTCACTTTCTCTCTCTCTCTTTCTCTCTCTATTGTACGTATGTATATGGCTCCGTTTGAAAAGTAGAAGATGACAGATGGCTAATAGTTGAATTTTTGGGAAAGTGTAAAAGCCAATTGCTTTCTATTGTATTTAATCAAATACAATAATTTTAATTTATTGGTATGTGTCTGCAGGAGTAGCTGTGAACAATGAAAAATGAGCCCCATTATATATTTTCTTTAATGGTGCTTGAGAGTTTTTTTTCCCCTTGTTTTGAAAATGAATAAGAGAGAAACAAATTAAAAAAAGGACATACAATAAATGAACTTTGGTAGTCGTCGGAAATTTTTAGGTTTTGCAATTTAAGTGGTAGAGAATAATTTTTTCTAACATTTAACTATGTAAAAACATTAAAATATTTTTTATTTTAATAAAAAATTACTAGACGCTTCCGACGGCGCTCCCACACTTCTATGATCATCCGCTCCCCCGCTCCCTCTCCCGTCTCCGCTCCCACTTCGTGCAACTAAGGTCCTACATAAATCCTAACAATTAATTTGCCCCATAAATCCTACGACTCTCCCTCTTCTCTCTCTCTCTCTCTCTCTCAAACAGTGGTAATTGCATAATTGCCACTAATTAGATCTTACATTCAAAATTGAGATATCTCTCTCTCCCCATCAGATTTTTTACATTATAGTCCTCTGTGA
>BPLS01000304.1:727803-785265 GCA_019656275.1 Rhododendron kiyosumense
AACCTTCCACATTCTCGTGCTATTTTTAATTTAACGGTTATTTGTAACGTCCTCTCATATGGGGTGGGACATACATATACACAGAATTCACCCCATATGAGATGGAGTTAAAAACAACTGTTGTATCCACACACACAAAAAATCGAAAAAGTGATTTTTTTTTAATCCAAAAACAACCGGTGTTTGATACTTTATTTAGATTGTGTTTAGAAAGCGTTGCGACGTGCCTGAAGGCACGGGCATGCACTAGGAGCTTTGTGAACATCTTTTGTGAACAACTTTGACGCTGGCACACATTTTGCTTCTTGCAAGAATACGCACAGATTAAAAAAGAATACGCACGAATTTCAATTTCCTAGAACACACAACTTCTCTAAATGGCAAAGGGCATACAGGTAATTGAATATGGTAATTGGCAACATTCTGCAACCAAATTCCGAGTAAAAACCCTTTAAAGTCACTTCATGACGCAGGAGCTAAGCTTTGGTAGCCATGCAGATGACAAAGGGTTATCTTAATAAACTGAAAGTATTTATTTAGTTTCCAAGTCAATGACTTTTAGTTTTTGGTCTAAGTATTTATTATGTGTCTTAACTATCTAATAAGTTGTGTCTTTGTTTTAATAGTGATCTAGGTATTTGGAAGGTCTTGTTGGAAATTGTTTAGACTTTATTAAGTCTTGGAAGTGTAATCTTTGTAATGCCTATAAATAGTTGATCTAATGAAATGAGAAGAAAGAGTTTGAATTTATGAAAATATTGTGCAAGTGTGTCTTGCTTGGACTTGAGGATTCCTCCTACAATCAAGCATGTGGCTTAATCGCATCGAGTGGCATCTGCAATTACTAACGTTCAGTGACATTCACTACCTCCGGTTGAGTGGCATCTCGGGATTTTCCTAACCTCGCGGGTTTCGGCCTGCATCACTTCAATCCTTGACTCAGACTCATACCATATCGAGTTCTACCCAAATTTTTAACCACATCAAGGGAGACTCAAACTTTTACTAATTTGAAGGCTTGTTTTGCTCTTCACAATTTACCATTATGCCACTAACAAAGCTTTTACTCAAATTTGTGTTTAGATTTGAGTTTGTAGACAGATTCATACCAAATGAAGCTCTTACACAAATTTGAGTAAAATTTTGAATCAATGCTAGAGATGCTCTAATAAATAAGCCCACAACCATGGCATCTACGCTTTTTCTTCTGCAGATCTCCTCAACAGAGGACCATCCATCTATGATCTATCACTAATAAATGGTTGTTTCATTGCGGTTTTCTCATCACTTGCACATACATCGCTTGTGCCCAAATGCCAGTACCAACATAAGCATGCAGCTTACTCCTAGTCAGATGGTCAAGAACACGGTAAGTATCTCCAATTTCCGAGTGTTTCATGCTTTATATGACCTAGTAGTAACCTACTTTAGCTAAGTGTGGTCAATAGTAGGACACAGTGGTTGATGTTGTCTGGTGTGGTTGTACTGGGAGCGATTTAGACAGGGCCGGGCCTGGGCAGCAGCCTAGAAAGCCACGTCTTCAAGCCACCAGAAAATGCTAAAAACTAGGGTTACCAAAATGTATAAAACGTCTACACCGGAGTTGAATCTTAAATGGATCCACTCCTGGCTTGCGGATCGGACATCCCTTCACTCCCAGAAGGAGTGTTGTTTTTACTAGACCCCAAACATTAATCTCAAATTCACGTTGGAAAAAACAAAGGCAACAACAAATAGAGAGAGAGAGAGAGAGAGAGAGAGAGAGAGATCGTACCTGTTCGGTTTAAGATTTCGGGCTGATTCTCTGATTCTGATCGAACAGAAATTCAGGCGTAAAACCAAATCTATATCTTTCAAACAATTACCTTGACAGTCCTAGAACTTGACCCGTGTCTCGAATTACTCCCCGTGCTTGTTCAATTTTTTTTTGGTTTTAAACTCTCAAGAACATACTTTCAAAAAAAACTCTCAAGAATATCTCCGCTCCTTGCTCAAATACAAAGGATCCTTACGCCATGCTTTTAGGGTTCGCATTTTCATGGTTCATATTCGTACCAAAAATCAGAATTAAACGAGCTTTTACACTTATGTTCAACACGAGATTTATGTTCTCGTTGAGCTCATCTTAGGACACCAACGGTATCTTTTAACAGATGTGCCGTCCAACCAAACTCCCTACCTGACAATGTCTTCTGCCTGGATCAACCCCCATAAGCGAGCCTTCGGTCCAAAAAGAGAGGCATTGCCCCGCCTCCGATTCACAGAATAAGTAAAATAAAGTTGACTCAAACTTAAATTTGAGTAAAAATCACCCAAAATCCTCCTTCACTCCTTACCCAAACCTATATCAAATTTGAGTAGACTCAAATTTAATTAGACTTAAACTCTTACTCAAATTTTTTAATGCAAATTTCACACCTTTAAATTTATAATATTACCATTACTGAAGTTTTTATTCAAATCTGTATATATTTGTGTTTGGGTTTGACCTATCAGAACACACAATACCAAATTAAGTTTTTATCTAAATTTTTACTCAAATTGAGTAAGGAATGGATAAGCTCTAATACCTCTATTTTTTTGGTGACGTTCTCTATTTTTTGGTGACGTTATCGTTACTGTGACTAAAGAAGTAGTACCACCATATTTCTATTACTTTAATTTGGCAGTATAAAAATAATAATATATAGAGTTTTTTTTTTTTGAATTTGAAAATACAGAAATTTCAGTATGCGACAGTTAATATGGTACGTATGAAATCAGAAACTAAAAATAAGAATCACATAAAAAATAGAAAGTGAATAAGAAAAACTATAGCTTAAGCCGGATCAACCCTATCTCTCTCTTCCCCTCTCTCAACCCTAGCCACCATAACTCCTAGATCTTCTCCCTTCTCTTTCTCCTTCTCCCTATGAGTTTCATCTCCGTTTGCGGCGGTGGGAGGGGAAGGCCATGGTACTACTGACTCCCTTTCTTTATTTTTGTTTTTTTTCCTTCTGTCTCTCCAGATCTACGACTTGAGTTTTGTCTCTCGTTCAATGAGAGTTATTAGTTTTGTCTTTTGACGAATTTTGTCTAGATTCTCTCAATCGAGGTTGTGAAATATCTTTGCTTCAGCGTTGCTTCGCAATACTTCCGACGTAGAAGAATATTACCCCAAGCGTAGGGTTTGAATATCGATGAAGCAAAATAATCCGGAGAAGTCCGGGATCGTACCCAAGGGAATTAGTTTATGGCTTGCCTCGGATTTGTAGATGTAAGTAAGGATTTCGACTTTTAGCCAGTCAACTTGGTTTTACTTTGAACGGTGGAATTAAAATGGCTAAATTAAGAGCGAATTAACTAGGAAAAAGATAGGTTAGGTCTAGGAATCCTAGCACTCATGACTTGGGCTAAATCACATTTTTCACCAATTCACACGATTTAAAATACACAATTGTAGGTATCAAAACCGGGAAAAAGAGATCCGATTATCAAGCTAGCTCTAGAACTCATTTGGTGAACACCTCGAGCGACAGAGCTCTAAGCATCATGTGTGGTAGGTAGTCTAAGCTCCTACCTACACATGATCAAAGAGGTTAACACCTCGGTAATTCCCTAAATGAATCCGAACCCCACATTAATTTTCAGATCTAGAAATTTAAGCATTATTGGTGAAAAAACGCAATTTTCGCCCAAGCCACGGGATGCTAATCATCCCATGACCCAACCCTTGAAACTACTCACACATATCTACGAAGATAAGAGCAAGCGAAAATTGACTAAGCATAATTGAAAATACAAGACTAGAAATAAAATGGATCAAACGATAGATCGAAAGAAGAGTAACAACTTTAATTAAGGCAAAAATATCAAAAACTAACAATTAAAGACAGAAATTGAAATATTCAAAGCTGGAAATTTAAGAACACTCAAGAACAATTTGAATCTAATCCTAGATCTAGAAAAGATGGGTACATTTTTGGTCCAAATCGTGCAATAATGACATAAGAGGGTATTTATACCGCTCCTGTTTTGTGCACAGAATATTCGCCAAGATGCCCTAAAGATCTCCTCCTAAAGCCTTCGGCATCGCTGGCCACGGCCATACGCTGGCCACTAAGAGACTCGGCATCGATGTCAAGCGAAACATCCCATCGATGCCGAGTAGTGTAAGGGGCTTGGCTGTAATGGGGCTCGGCATCGATGCAATGCCTTTCTTCCCATCGATGCCGAGCTCGATAGGTGCCTAGCTTGCTGCTGCTGCCTTGCTCGGGCCATGCTTGATGTTGCCGTCTTGCTCGGATGATGCATCTGCCTTGCCTGGGCCTTGGCCACGCCTTGGCCATCTGCTTCAGCCTTGGCCACGCTTTGGCCGTTGCTCTTCTGCCCGAGCTGCGCCTTGGCCATGCCTTGGCCACACCTTGGCCTTTAAAGCTCCTTCTTAGGCGATTCGCCTGCAAAACAACACCAAAATATTCTACGAGCAAAAATCATTAACAACAACTAATTAGCACTTAAATTCACACTAAGCCTAGTTACTAGCGCACCCTATATTCCATTTCCGGGTGCTTATCAAGCGTTCTATCTCTATACGATGTCTTTGGCGAGGCAACCCGTGGCGGCTTGGCAAATTTGTAGTTCTTGGGAGTTAATTGATGCATTCATACTTGGATGGAGTGCATCTGATCGTTTGGGTATTTGATATCTTTTGTCCTTTAACTTTGCACTTTTTCTCGTTTGAGACTCCTAATTAGATGTTAGGTAATTTAAAAGTGTCGCTATTGCGTCAGGCCATGTCTGGGTCCATTTTGTAAGTGCCGATATTCTCACTTTTGACAACAACAAAAAAATAAGAATAAGAAAAACTTGTAACGCCCCGAATTTTAGGGTACGTTAAATAAAACATTTTATTGATAAAATCAATTGGAGTCTGGCTCATTATTACATCAAAACTCCCACAAGAGTTCAATATTACAAAAGGAAAGGAAACTAAGGCTTCCTAACTACAGCTCCTCTCGCTTCTTCATCCTAGCCAGCTCCTCAGCTCCGGACGCCTCCAAGTGAACTGTTCATCTTGATCATCTACAAGGTCTGACACATTATACCAGCGTCGCCACAGATATAATATGTCAGGGTCACTAAAAAGGCAACACCATGAGCTACAACGCTAAATAGGAAATCCTTACCCACCAACCTTACAACTAACAATCACATATTCAAATTCGTTTAATCATCTATCGTTGGTGTCCAAGGTTTCAGAGTTTCTCCTACGCGACTCATCGTAGACCGTGTCTCCATTTTCCACTTACAAAAACATCTTTCAAAATCATTTGCATTGGCTCCGTACCGCGTATAACCAAGCCTTTCAAAATCTTTAGCATTGGCTCCGTACCGCGGATAACCAAGCCATACACACCCAACCTCGGTTCCGCCGTTCCGGGTTCCCGAGTATCCTCACAATGGTTCCGCTGCACCGGGTTCCCATTGGCACACATTGCATTGGCTCCTCTCCGCGGATAACCAAGCCATACCTCACCATGGTTCCGCCGGTCTGGGTTCCCATGGGAACGCACACACCCTCACAATGGTTCCACCGCTCCGGATTCCCATTGGAACACACACACACCTCACACAATGGGCAAGTCCGGCGACATTGCGGTTTTCAAAACATTTCAACCTTTTCAAACACACCCTAGGTGTCATGTTTCTACTTTCTCGATTCTCGTGTCTCGTTACATGCAAAGACTAAACATCATTCATCGTAGTCCAACAAGATCATCCAACTCTATTTTGTACCACAAGCAATACAGGTAATCTATGTATGCATGCTCATAACCGTCATAAAGATCAAAATACAAATACTTGATATGGAAAGTAAATAAAGATAACTTACTTTGAAATGGAAGATAATGAGATCTTACGTATACATATGGTTAGGGTAAGAGTATCCTACCTTGATCCGAAACTAGTCGGGGCCGAAATAAGCAAGTTGAAAAATTCTACGGGCAGTGAAAGTTTCAAATCTGGACCGAACTTCGGACGGCAGTAACTCGGTCAATCTTTGGCCAAATAGAGTCGTTCTTGGGTTGAAATCGAAGATCTCGAAACCCTCTACAACTCCCGTGAAGGAAGTTAATCCTAGAAACTACTTTAGGTTGGAGAAAAATGGCGATAAAGCAAAAGACAGTAAGCTGTCTGGAATTTGGAAATCCGAAATTTTACTGAACTTCGGATGCCAATATCTTAGTCATTTCTTAACCGATTGGGATGGTTCTTGGGTCTAACTTCAAGGTTTTGAAGTGCTCTACAACTTTCTAGAAGGAAGTTGATCCTAAAAGCTACTCTAAACAGGAGAAAACTGGGGATTTCCGAAGGGACAGTAGGCTGCCCAGAAAATCAGAAATGGTTTTCTAGAGAGAAGGAAGAGTAAATGCTTGAGGTGTGAGTTGAAAGGCTTGGAATGGCCTTCTATTTATAGGCAAAGCCTTGGCCCTCTCCTCTCTCTCTCTCTCTCTCTCTAAGTCTCACCTTGACACTTGGCATGAATTTTGGAAGATCAAAGGCAATCCTAGGCTTGCATGGCTATTCTTGTACCAAGGATTTGATCTTGGATCAATTGAATGGTGGAGATGAGAATTGTACAAGATCTAAGGGTTTAAACCAATCAAAGAAGTACATGGAGGTTAATGGAGAGTTAGTTACTTAGTTAGGAAGAAAGATATACCAAGGATTTTAAGTACAAGAGAGATCAACCAAGGTACAACCAATCTCCTTCCTTCCTCTTTCCTTTCTCTCTCTCTCTCTCTCTCTCTCTCTCTCTCTCTCTCTCTCTCTCTCAAGTACACATACACATATATATGTATGCGTACAATGTACAAGAAAATAATTAAAATAATAGTACTTTTGGTACTAGAGATCAAAAGACTAGAAAGACTAAGATTTACCTAATAAACTAATGAATTGGGCACATGGTACTTAAGGCAATTAATTAATCAAATAATGTACTAATGTATCTAGGTAGTTTCAAAACCCCAATTTTAAATAAATAAAGAGTACTTAGAGAATCCTAGGGTCATTAAGTCTACTAAGCACTACATAATAAAATAATAGGTACTACATCACATGGGTAATTAGAAAAAAGACTAGTTTAATAAACCCTAGTACTTGGTGGAAAGAACAACCTATTACCCAATGGGTAATAAATTCCCTAACTTCTTTTATCCAATGGTCAATAGTCATTAGGGAGATTAAATAATAAAATAATCCAAAAAGGTACTTTAAAGTAATCAAAAAGTTACTTTTTAATATTCTTAGTACTTTAACCAAATATATATTTAATATAAACAAATGGGATTCTATTATCCAATGGACAATAGTTTTCCTAATATTTATTGTCCAATGGACAAAGAATAAAACTAATTTGATTAAAAGAAAAAGAATAATTAATTCATAGTCTAGGGTTCAAAAGGTCCAAAAGTTTCAATGAGGGGCAAAACGGTCATTTTACGGTGACTAGAAGGCTTCCTAGTTTAGTTTCTCCAACCGGATGGTTAGAAGCTATCTAGGCTTGCTAAATATGACTAAAGTGCAAGAAATGAAAGTTCAAGGGCTAAAGTGTAATTACAACAATTACAGGAATTTAAAAGTAAATCGAAGCAAATTCAAGTAATCGGTAAAAATTCAAATATTTAACGAAATTTTTAACGACCGAAAATCAGGGTCGTTACAAAACTAGTCTCTATCAACTTTAAGGGAAACTAAAAACGAAGGTTACTGACAGCTGCTAAAGGTTTTTTCAGAATTTATTTTAGGTGAAATTACACGAACACCCTCTCATCTATTCGGTTTAGATAAAGACACCCCCTAACCTTTAAAAACGCTCATACACACCCCCCTCATCTTCTACCGTTACCCAATGAGCACCCTTCTGTTTGAGTACCATTTGTTGCAAGGCACATGTCAATACTTTTGCCAAATTTTAGACAAAAATGCCCTATAATGACAACATATACCCAGTTGCCTTTCATACCTTATTCTCATTCTCACTTTATATCAGAGATTCCCTCTCTCACTCTATATTAGAGATTCCATCTCTCACTCTGTATCAGATCTCTCTCTCTCCTACGACAGCCATAGAAGGTGGCAAGTGGCAACAATAACTATAGTAGCCACCATAGCCACACCAACAACAGATCTAATAGCTGCAGTTAGAGCTACAACTCCAACCAAACCCAAAATTTGGTTGATTCCTACTGCAGTTGTGGAGAAAAAGCCCCTTTGAGGACTTCAAATACAAAATGGATGACAAACAAATGCAAAACAACAAAAGCCTCAATTGTTAAAGGTTATCAAAGTCACCACTGTACAACGCCTTTCAAAAAACCCTACTATTCCCAAACAAAAACCCTAATGTATTCATATATCATATAATATGAACATATAAATCTACATTTGTGCCATTTAATAAGAAAATCTAAATTTTTTTTACATATAAAACATACCTTCCAAAGTAAGGTTTGCCACGATTTAGGGTTTACCACGATCTACAGCTTTTCTACAGTGTACATGATCCGATGTTCTTTGAAACTTAGGTTTTTTTCACGATCTAGGGTTAGCCATGATCTACAATGCAAGAGGGAGAGGGAGAGGAAGAGAGACAAAGGCGCTATGATCGAGTAGGGTGGAGAGAAATTTCTGATCGAGTGAAGTGTGGCGTATGTTAGTTGCTCTATTTCATAATAAAGGGTATATTTGATATTTTGTTCATTCCGTTAACGACGTTTGAGGGTTTTTTTTTTTCTTTTGAGTAGATGAGGGGGGATGTATGGTTGTTTTTAAAGGTTAGGGGGTGTTCATGTTCAAACCAGATAGATGAGGGGGTGTCCGTGTGATTTCACCAAGGGCATATTTGACATTTCGTTCATTCCGTTAATGGTGTTGAGGTTTTTTCCCCTTTTCAGTAGATGAGGGAGTGTGTATAGGCGTTTTTAAAGGTTAGAGAGTGTCCGTGTCCAAACTAAATAGATGAGGGGGTGTTCATGTAATTTCACCTATATTTTATAGTGCTGAGATTTGAACCTGCAAACCTTACGAAAAATACCCAAACACTTAACTAATCAGCTACAAACAAATTTATGTTTTATTAAGAAAATAATAATATTTATATTATAAATCACAACTATTACCGGCAGTTTTTGGTTTAGCGGCGTTAAATAGTCATTTTTACTGGCAATTTCTCGTTACTGGCGTTAATAGTCACATTTATCAACAGTTTTACTCCCATTGTTAATAACATCTGTTAATAATTACCTTTTGCGGCAGTTTGTCATTACCGCCGGTAATAACACCCTTTACCAACAGTTTTATTATTGCTCGTGAAGGCCATTTTTTGTATAGTGAGAGATCACCATATATGGTAACCAAAAATCCTCTGTAAACTCTGTATCCATGTACCCATGTATTTTGGATCGTTCGATTGTTTGAGAATTTGTTTATTTTTTAATATTTTTGTTTGATCCAACGGTCAAAAATTATTCGGTATAGAGGTACATAGGAATTTCAGTACATAAAATCAGTGTTCATACTATATACTATATAGTAGTTGTAATGTGAGCACTATACTTGTCTCTCTTCGTAAACCACTGGAGAGGTATTTAAATTCTGAAAAAGGAGCCGTGTCAAAATCATTTGGAGGACAAATACCGCCTTGGTTATTTTAAGGGAGATTTAGCTAAAAATCTCTTATATTTACATTTTTTGAACTCAAGAATAAACACCTTTTACAATCAAACATAGCACAAATATGCTTATGAAAGTGCCTAAAACTTTAGGTACCCTCTGAAAGTGCTTAAAACTCTATGGTACCATATATATGAAAATACTTAAAACCTCAAGGTATCATATGAAAGTATCTAAATCACTAAAATTCAATAATAGAAAAATGCACCATAAAACCTTGAGAAAATGCCTAAACATGTTTTGGCCTTGTGGGTAAAAAACTTGAAAAATCAAAAGACCTCTACTGAAAACTATTGTGTTGGCGTCCTTCCCCTAAATTACTGTCATTATATCTAATTTTCCTTTATATTAAGGCAACATGAGTCCAACCTGACTTCACTTTAAATGATACTCCCTCCGTCCCAAATTGATTGTCCGGTCCGCAAAACGGAGTGTTAAAAATAATACAATTTTTGCAAAAAAAAATCAAAAGTTTTTCAACAACTTACTAGATATCAATGAGAATTTTTAATTTGTGAAAAAAGTTTGAATTTTTTCTTGAAAAAATTGCATTATTTTTAATACTCCGTTTTGCGGACGGGACAATCAATTTGGGACGGAGGGAGTATAAACTTAGGCTGGGCTTGGGTCGGAATATCTCGATCGAGCTCGATACGGAACTCAGATGGGCTCGGGCAAAATTCCTCCCACGCCTTGCTGTCTCGGTCAAAACCCTGCCGAGGGAACCAAGCAAGTTGCAACCGCAGTCTACGTGCATAAACTCCTACAGAATTTGCTAGGCCTTTGAGTTGGATAAAGAATTGGGCACACTACATAAAGAATTGCTAGGCCTTGGAGTTTGGATAAAGAATTCACCCAAGCTCTCTGATTTTAAAAAGAACTTTCCGTTTTTCAATTCACGGATGATGACTTCCCCTGGATCCTTCTTCACCAGTAGACTCACCAATTGGTAGCATAAAAATTGACCAAACCCCTGGGAGGACGAAGACTACTAAGGTGTCGTTCTGCCTTCTTTTTTAAATGTTCTTTTCAAAAAAAAGGGTAACTTTAAGCTCAAATATAATAAAAGTAAATTATAAATTATTTAATTTTTTTTGCATTATTTAAAAAATCTTAATGAGATCTATCAAATAAAATTCATATTGGCAAAAAAAATTATTTGCGTAAACACATGATTTTTGAGCTTGAAATTATCTTTCTTTTCTAAAGTTTCTTTTTTAAAGAATCTGGAACACCCTCTTTTTCTAAAAGTTCCTTTTTAAAGAATCCGGAACACCCTCAAACACGTTTCAGGTTTAGTATATAAGTCTGTGACACCATGTATAACAGCCCGATCGTTGACCATCGAGATGGATATGGGTCAAGTATGAAGGAATAGATCCGAACAAACCTTCCAACGAACGCATTAGGAGTTGACCAGTACAGAGTCTCCGGTTGCCCATCGAGATGCATTTTTACACAAGTGGATCAAGTATAAAGGCATAGATCCCAAAAGAAAAAGCCAATCTCTGGTGGTGGCTGGCTGCTAAGGCCGGGGCATGGGAGGGAAAGGCGACCGGCGGCAGTTAAACCGACTGAACTGAGGTCTCACCCAAGCGGTCATTCTTGTTTTTCTTAGGAAAATAATGAGACCCATGATAACTCATCCCAAGCAACATAAAATGCAGGAGCATAAAAAATAAGATTGAGTCTTCCAATGATATAATACAGCGAAGGAGCCTTCTAATTTGCTCCCTTCCTTTCAACTCCAGGCACTTCAATTGAAATCTTCCTCCCATTGAAGGAGTCGTCTTCTTCGCCGGAATCTTCTTTGCGTCGCCATGGCTCTTCGGACCGCAAAGAGTTACAAGAGGTTTGTCCTCCATTCGAGAAAAAGAAAATAGTTTAAAACTCTCAAACGCTGTTTGGCAAACTGTTTTTCTGAAATCTTTAATGTAAAAACTAATTCTTTAACATGCTATGACATAGATTTAAACTTTTCATTGGTAATCAAACCCTTTTGATTTCTAGCAGAACAATACAATACTAGTATATCATTTTTCTTGCATTGTTTCTTCCCTTGCTCAAAATTTCGATATCATGGTCGCATGTATTTCCAGACTCCATTACCCTGCTTCCGAACCCGAAACTCCGACCAAGCAGGATGACACGATCCAATTCAGGTGCAACGGAATCCTCCTGAAATCCGAAGTCCTGTCGAAGTTCTTCGCGGAGGACTTCAAAAAAGTGAAGCAGCTGAAAATGCCAATCGATCCCCGCAGCCGCTTTGTTAATTGTTGGAGCAGGATTTTCCTAGCAGCGTGCTTGGTTTCCATGTTCGTGGACCCACTTTTCTTGTACATGCCAATGGTACAACCTGCTGATCAGCTGTGCCTGGAAAATTCGGTGAGCCTAGGAAGATTCCTGACAAGTATAAGATCGATGACTGATCTGTTTTTCGTGGCGAACATTTTGGTCCGCTTTAGAACAGCCTATGTGGCCCCGTCGTCTTGTGTTTTCGGAGCAGGAGATCTTGTTGTGGATCCATGGAAGATTGCACTGCGGTACATCACCACAAAGGGCTTCTGGTTTGATATTGCGGCAGCCATACCCATTCCACAGGCATTCAACTCTTCATTATCTCTTCCTTCTACCATAATGTGTTTAACTACTTCTGAAAACTGTTTTCTCCCTTTTCTTGTTGACCCATTGTGGGCCCTTCCCGGACCCATTGATTGCACATCTCCGTGAACTCATAGGAAAAACCCATTTATTGGGCCAATATTAGAACTTTCAAGTTCATAAGTGTGTGTGTGTGTGTGTGTGTTTCTAAAAGTACTCAAAGTGATTTAGCAATACCTTTCAGGTGTTGATTATGGGCATCATACCACATCTGGGAGCTTCACGGATTTCAGACGTGAGAATATCGCTTGTGTTCCTCATGATGATACAATACCTCCAGAGGCTCATCATAGCATCTCCTCTAACCATGGAAGTAGCCAAGGCCACAGGGGTCATCATTCAAGCATCTTGGATTGGAGCTGCTTATAACCTCACGTTGTACTTGCTGTCAAGCCATGTAAGTCATCACCCCCACTTCAATGACAAGTAAGGCATGTCTAGCAGACTAACATATAAGCAGAATTTCCGTGCAGAAAACTCAAGCAGAATGTTTTGTGGATGGTATTTGTAAATTATATGCTCAATGGTCCTTGTTTAGGTTTGGAATGAGAAACTCAGATGGCCAAAAACTTTGTTGGTGTGTGAGAGCTTCTCACTCCTAACACAACACAAGGAAAAGCTAATCCAACCTCATCAGAATTTAAACACCATTGCATCACCATTTTATGTTCCTTTTTATGTGGTATCAGAGCACACAAAGATTCTTTGTCCAAATGCTACCACTTCCACGAAGAAAGTATAGCCATATGCTAGGGGAGCATAAAGAAAAGAGTAAATGATAACGTTAGACGGGGTAATAGTTCCTAATTTGACCAAAAAATATTTGCTACTTTTGACACAGGTTATGGGAAGTTGTATGTACCTTTTAACGGTACAACGAGAAGCAGCTTGCTGGAGAAGTGTGTGCAGTCAAGATAATTCAACATGTAATGAAAGTTTCTTTGATTGCAGTTCAATAGGGAGCCCCATAAGGAATCAGTGGATTCAGTCGAGCAATATCTCAAATCTCTGTAGTGCAAGTGGGAATTACCCATTTGGCATATACGGTCCTGGACTGGCGAGTGGTGTGACCAAAGCAACGTTCTTGCAAAGATACTTCTACTCTCTTTGGTCCGGCCTGAAGAGTGTCAGGTAAAAGAAATGAAATGCAGTATTTCTAATCTTTAAAAGGGGATCGGATTGTCTCCAGTCCACTTTCAAACTATAAGTTGTCATTTGACCTTTTTCTTCTCTGGAGACAACTTTGATGATCAATTTTCACCTTCTAGGCTTATTTCCTTAGATCATCCATGATCGTAATTCATAAGCATATGATTTATCCTTAAATAAACAGATGAAATAACTTAATGATTTTAAAGGTAGAATATGAAAGGAATATGTTGAAATCGTGTAGCTATCATACCAATCTTATTTGCTTCATTGACCATCTACACCCTTTAACCTCGAATTTGAATGGACACAGTTATTATAAGTGCTTTTGGAAGGCCCAAAAGGCTCAAGCAACACAGTCCAATCCAAACGTGGACCAGAGGTAGACCTTCCAAAAGGAATTAGTCAGAGGGATTTCCAGCAGACCTATAAGTACCATCGTGACATGTGCAGGTTTAGCTCCTGACCAATGAGAGCACATATAGCTCGTAACCAACGAAGGCACGGGTCAGGCCAACCTTATTTCCTATCCTGGTTCATGTCCAGTCTGGTTCATGTCCGTATCAGCATCTTAAGAGGGTGTTCTAACTCTGAACTTTGAAATGTATTGAATTCACAAATGTTCCTTTGTGCAGCACTTTAGGACAGAATTTCCTCACAAGCATATTTGTAGGAGAGAATATCTTTGCCACTGTCATTGTGTTGGTCGGCCTGCTTAACTTAGCATTGCTGGTTGGAAATATGCAGGTAACTCCAAACTTTTTAAAGTTGAATGAATGAAAGTGTGTGTGCATGTATACCGTACAGATATATGAAGATATGGTTGTCCGAAGTATATTCATATTGGAGCTTTCGTTTTCTGCAATTATGTGCGTACTATGAATGGAAGACAATGTTTGTCAACTGTTTTTTTTTTGTTAATTTCACACCACCATCTCGTTGGACTCATGTTTAGTTCTTGCATTTGCTTAAAACTGAACAATCAGAAAAAATGGAACATTATCTGGACATATATATCCACGGGACGGAGCTGTTTTTCCATCAGCCATTCCCCCGATAGATTCAAGAATTCTACTATTACCCCTACATGTGATAATATCTTGAGCCCACAATATATTATGGATGTGACTTCATGACATTTTGTATAAATCAAATTTACCTGCTATAGACATGCTTCCAAAACTCTCTCAACATGAATCACTCGAGCATATAGTTTCGAGAGGCAAGTCTTGAACCAACCAATCAAACCCCTCAAGCAGGCCACCCCCAACATACGCGCTAGAGCCTACAATTTCCCAGTGTCTGGTTTCATCCAAGGCTTCCAGGTTGAGTACCTTAGCTATTTCATCCAGCGAAAGAGAGCACCTTTTACGACTTGTTTATTAAGTAGAATCAGTAATGATGCTCCTGATAGCCTCTCTTCCTTCAAAAGATTGTGAAGTTCGAATTTGCAGTCATCTAGCCTTCTTAGATCAGAAATTATTACCAAACCATCAGTTTGCTTAAAGTAGTTTCTCCAGTAAGACCTGATTGTCAGCCCCCAACATCCCATATGTTAAGCGTAATACTTCTTGTTAGCGATAGTCTTGATGTTGAATCCGAATGTAGCACAGATAAAACTCGTGCCCTCTTGGTTGATTTTCATCTTCTCTGTGTTATCCAGCCCCACCATGAGTACTCGCATTTCTTTCTCTTTTCGCTTGATCTTTTGAATGATGCTGAGAAGCACCCCCCAAACTGAGGGAAAACAGATAAATTGATGGAAAAAAACTATCGAATCTTCGCTGCAGCAATTGATGGACTTCTGAGATATGGAAGTTATTTGCTTTTGAAAATCCTCGCAACTCCAAAATTGTAACAGCTCCTTTGGGTTGTGAGTTATTTTGTTCTGCATGTCTTCTTTCACTTAATTATACTATCTAGTATCTAATATGCACCATAAAAACCAAATTTCATAGCTCACAAAGTATATCAATGAATGATAAAAATATAAAACCACACAACCATTGTACATTTCCTAGTTTTCCGTCGTACTATTATGCTTCATAATGGATATGTAGTGATGTAGAGCACGTGGAGGCCCAATTTCATGATTAGCTAGATTGAGCCAAGCCCCGGAAATCCAAACGGTGTTTAGTTCAGATTACCCGAATTGGTTAAATTCGGACGAGCTCGGAATAGGCCCAAATTTGGTGGGCTGACTTATTTTCGCGCTCCGGTCCATACTCATCAATCTTAAGGTTGATGATGAACGGTGTTTTTAGGCCTAATTCCTTCGTTTAGGCTTTCAATTGTGTTATTTTGCCGTTTTAGGAAAGGTTTGATTCGTTAATAACTCTTAGTCCGTAATTCCTTTAAAGTTGATTATTTCCCGTTTTCAATTTTAGGAAAAGCCCCAAATTATGAGACTTTTTATTTTCCAAGCTTATTTTTTAGGGTTTTTAGGGTTTTCGCCTATATAAAGGTTTGTAACTTAGGGTTAGGTAGCTTTTGATTAATAATATTGCAGATGTTTTCTCTTTTATTCTTGTGCGCAAGAATTGCTCGTTGTGACGGGTTGTTTATCTCGTTTGGATTAGTACGCTAACTAATCTCTTGTGAATTCCGCTGCGTCATGTAGTAACAATATTGCTAAGTTGGCAGTGTATCACAATTGATATGTAGTAAAAGTATTGCTACGTTGACCCTATTCGGATACCATCTCACGTGAGACCTTAACGATATGAATCACTTATATTTGTTGGCAGAGATACCTCCAATCATCGTCAACACGGTTAGAGGAGTGGAGGGTTACGAAAAAAGCTAAAGAGCAATGGATGCATCACAGGCAACTACCAAAAAAATTACGACAGGGCGTCCGGAGATATGATCAGTACAAGTGGGTGGCTACCCAAGGAGTTGACGAAGCATCTCTCCTCAAAGAGCTTCCCAAGCATCTCCGAAGACAAATCAAGCGCCAGTTATGCCTCAATCTTGTTCGACGAGTAAGTCCAACACATCCTATTAACTACCACTCCCATAACAAAGAAATAAGATCAATCGGTAGACTCAGAGTCCGTCTATCTGCCTGTCTATGTAACATGACGCTCCCAAACAATAAGAGATTGGTTGCACCGATCTTCTCCTCACCCAATGAATATTGGTTTGTAACAACTGAATGATACTTTACATGGACCAAAAAAAACAGGTACCCTTTTTTGTAGAGATGGATGATCGTCTGTTGGACTCAATATGCGAAAGGCTCAAGCCAACACTTTGGCCGGCTGGCATGTTCATCGTCCGCGAGGGTGACCCTCTGGAGGAGATGCTCTTCATAATTCGTGGCCACCTTGACTCATACACCACTAACGGTGGCCGAACTGGGTTTTTCAATTCCTGCCAGATTCAACCGGGTGACTTCTGCGGCGAGGAGCTACTCACGTGGGCGCTTGAGCCGCGTCCAAGTGACACCCTCCCATCGTCCACACGCACCGTGAAGGCCACATCTGATGCCGAGGCATTTGCGCTCGGGGCCGATGACATGAAGTTTGTGGCATCACAGTTCCGCAAGCTACATAGCAAACAACTCAGGTGATTTTAACTCTTTCTTCAGTGTGTGGAGTACTTATTTGATTACTTCATTCCTTCTTTATTAAATAGAAATTTGCAATTAGAAACTTTAGGTCCGACCGGCAAAACTGCATGAAGGGATGTGAATACAACGTCAAGACTGTGACTTGCGTGCCACTCATCGATCTCCTAAATTACATTAAGTTCTCTTCTTGTATTTTTACTTTTAATAACTACAAAGAGAATGGTAAGTGAACATTTTTGGTGAACATCAGGCACAAGTTACGGTTCCATTCGCACCAATGGCGCATGTGGGCAGCATGTTTCATACAAGCGGCGTGGCGGCGACACAAAAAGCGCAAGGAATTGGCTGAATTATTGAGTGCTCAAGGGGGTGGCCATTTCTTACAAATGGACATGTTGGTGCCTCAACCAGTTACTGGTGCTCTCAGCCTGTTGCCAAAGCCGGAAGACCCTGACTTTTGTGCAGATGAGGATTCAACATAATACTAGTAGTTTCAAATGGAGAGATTCAAATATTTGTTCCCTTTGTAAACTGACTAATTGGACCACGCCATACAGACGTTGGGTGTTGTTGCTGTGGGTCGAGTTGGATTATGTTTTGCATTTATTGAGGTACCGCTCTGTTCATTTCATTGTTTTCTTCAAATTTGAGGTAGACTTGTATATCGTAGGTGAAAAACAGATTGTACTAACCGATAACCTTGTTTTTTTGGGTAAAACAACCGATAACCTTGTTTCTTTAGGGAGAAAAAATAACCGAGTGATTGTTGGATTCACTTAATCTTTGAACTATTATACAGCTCATAGTTACATGTTTGCAGCTATTTATGCTTGGAGATCGAGGAGGTGGTTGAAAGCACGCACAATAACAATGATGTGAGCAGTGAGGGGACGACGACATTGATATTGCTTATGCAAGCTTTTCTTGCTTAGGGTTCTTGAGAATGAAGTTTTTCTTAGGTGGGTAAAAAGTGTACTCGACATTTTTGAAACTCGGGTTCACTTTTAGATGGAATCATTTATTTTCGTCACAGCCTAAAAGACAAGGCAATGGCCTCAAGCCCGAATGGCAACCCTCGAGGCTCCAACACACACTCTTAGCTGCAAACGTTCGGTTCTGCAAAGCCCACCGCCGCCGCCGCCCCCCGCGCTCCTTGTGCTGGCAGTACTACACCGTGTAGATCCCTCCACCTATTCTCATCGATCTGCCATTCTCTCTCATATGTATCCTTCACCCCCGCAACTAATTAATTAAGCTTAACTCAGTGAAAATTGTAGTTTTAAACCCCTCCTTCTTGTTACTTCCTCCTCCTTCACCATACAACTATTGAATCCACATACCGGACTGGAGAGAAGCTCAACTCGATAGCACCAGGGTAAGAACTAAGAACCTAAACCTGGCTTTCACCTTGGTAAGAAGTACACTTGGTTGAACACTTGTATAGTCAAAAAATTAGAAAGAAAGAAAAAAATCCGTGACAATATAACCTTTAGTCCATTTAGTCAACAGAAACTCTACACACATACAATCTGTGCACAGATTTCATTGTGGGGCTCACCACGGATCCCACACAAATCATTTGAGCCGTTCATTAAATGTAAAACATTGTTTCAAGGGTCCCTGTAAAAAATAAGCTCAATCCGATACCTATAGATGCTTGATTCAATCATATAACTTTTCATTATCCGAAAATCTGAATGAAAAGTTAGATAGTTGGATGAAGCACCTACAAGTATTGGATTAAGGTTATTTTTTACAAGAGCCCTTGAAAAAATGTTTTACATTTAATGAACGGCTCAAATAATTTGTGTGGGACCTTTGGTGGACCCCACAACCAAATCTGTGCACAGATTGCTATGTGTGTAGCAAGGTTCTTTAGTCAATCTCGTTTAGCGAAACGGCACCCTTACTTAAACTATTTACTAAGTGTGTCGATAATGCTCTAACAGTTCGAACCAAGATCTAACACCATCAAATGATGCTGTAGATATCGATCCGTTCAAGGACTGAAATCGGAATGTGAGGGAAAACAGAGAAATTTAAGTGGAGGAATTCCTTTTTTTTGGAATAGGTAGATATTGTAGGAGTAATATTTATGAGCATAGTTACATAGGGATTTGAATCAATAAAAAGGGGTCGGATCTCCTCTATTTTAAAAATCCTCCATGCCGAGCGTAGTAATATTGTGTGATTTTCTTTTTATGTTTTAAATTTAATGCCAAAAAACCTTTCGACACAGAAGCACTGAATTTTCTGCACAGAGGATCCTGCTTCTAACAAAAATACGCTCAGAGGTTAGAATGATTCTTTGCGAGATTGGGAAATGAAAAGTAGGAGAACCCTCACATGGTTTGTCATGAATAATCAATTGGTGGTTTGCAAGAAATGGAAGTGGTTGGACACGAAGATGCGTCATTAGAATAAGTTAACTTACGCATTAGATTATTAGTTGGGAGCAGTAATAATGCATACTATTCAACTCAAGAAATCATGCAACTTGTTTATTTTAATTTTCAGGTTTTTTACTCTTGGGCGTGTTTCCACTACACTAAATGGATTACAGGCAAATGATAATAGTCAAGTTATTTATGTTAAATGGTATTTTAGGCTGCGTTCTTATGAACTTAACTTAAACCTGAGAATTTTGCCCTTATTTGAGTTTTTTTTTTTGCATTTGTTAGTTTAACGCTAAACTTTTGTAGGTTATTGATTTGTCTCGATGAGATGAATCAGAAAATTAATTTTTTTTTAAAACTTTTACCCAAGTATTTTAAGAAATAACCACTTATTAGAAAGAAAAAAGTCACTTTTTGCACTAAAAAAATGGTTATTTCTCAAAATACTTGGATAAAAATAAAAAAAATTTATTTTTCCGATTTCTCTCGTAATCAATAACCCACAAATGTTTGATGCAAAATTAACAAATGCAAAAAAAATTCAAATAAAGACAAAATTTTCATATTTAAGTTAAGTTCATAAAAACTCAACCTTAGTTGATGTATGTGACAATAATGGCATGCTTAGAAATCCGTGAAGATATGATTAACAAAAAGGAAATGAGGAACACTAATTTCTAAAAATTCCAATCAAAAAATCTGTGAGTGTAGACCTTATGTTCAGAAATTCGAATGCAAATGTATTCAGACCCGTTCAAAACACACAAGTTCACGAAACAAGGAGAGTCTCACATTAGGGCTGTCTAAGAAAAATCGAGAACCGTGAAACCAGTCCGGACCGAACCGATCCATGCCTTTTGGATTTTGTCCGTGGATTAATAGTCCGGACACGGATTTGAAAATTAAAAAACCATGAGATACGGATTAAGATTGGATTTTTATTTCAAAACCGTGGATTAACCGAACCGAACTGTGAGATATTTAAAAAATATATGTGTGTGTGTGTGTAATATTTATAAATAATTATAATTCTACTACTTTTTATGAATTTTTTTTAACAATTTTACATTAATGTGACAATATATAAAATTTAAAGGATAAATTGTCCAAACTCTAAAATTTAAGGGGTAAACTGTAAATTGTCCAAACCCTAAACTAAAATCGATTAGGGAAAAGAAAAATTACACTTCTATGAGACCACACTACACTACACTTGTCTGGCTCTTAATTCATATGTCACTTCTAATTTGTATTTCAATGAAGTTATGGTAATTGATAAGTTTTTATCAGATTATTTAAAAGATGTTCATGGGATGTACGAGGGTGATGTGAAGGTTGGGAGTCGTACAATACTAGTTGATATGGCTAAAAAATGAAGAAAAAGTTTGATAAATATTGGGGTAAAGTGGAAAACATGAACATGATGATGTTCATCGCTATTGTGTTAGATCCCGGCTTCAAGTTAAGGTATGTCAAATTCTATTTTAGTGAACTTTTTTATTCCGATGTGGTGGATGAGTTGACAAAAATGATAAGGGGAGAGTTGGATTGTGTCTTTGTTGAGTACGAAAAGTTCAATTTAAGTGCACCATTTTCTAGCCAAAAGTGAAATGGGATGGAGATTGACCAACCATATAGCAAAGGAAGTGACAAGAGAGTATCATTTGAATCCAAGTTTCAGAAGCATTTAGAAAAAGAAGATAATGGGGGGAAATTATAGATAGATAGGTACTTGGAAGAATGTTGTGAGAAGAGAGCTACAAACTTCAACGTCTTAGAATGGTGGAAGGTAAACTCTTTTAAGTACCCGATTCTTTCTGAAATTGCTCGAGATGCTTTAGCCATACCTATACCTGTCTCAACAGTTGCTTCTGAAGCTGCTTTTAGTATCGGAGGTCGTGTTGTTGACCAATTTCGTAATTCTCTTTCTCCAAAACTTGTTGAGTGCTTAATTTGTATGCAAGATTGGTTGCGTGCTACTCCATTGCCATTTGAAGTGGAAAAGAATATTAAAGAAATGCAAGAGCTTGAATTAGGTAATATTTAATTTTATTGTGCTAATTACATTTCACTTCCATAGCTTAGTTAATTTTTGTGCAAGAGTTTCATTTTATTATGATCTAACTTAGCTTCATTCATATCGTTGTAGCTCTACAAAATGTTCTTTTAATCCAATTCAAGACTGATGAAATCTAGTTGCTGGAATGATGAAACTTGGACTGAAATTTGGACTGGAATGATGTAATAATGACTGTAATTGTAATGTTGCAGTTTGTAGCTTATTGCAATGTAATGTTTCTCTTATTGTTGGTTACTTGAACTGGAAATTTGCCTATCTAGACTGTAATGTTTCTTTTATTGCTCGTCACTTGAACCAGAAATTTGGAATGATATGTAATATAGTAGTTGAAGTAATTTTGCGTTTTTTAGTGTTTATGAAAGGAAATCCGTGGATAAAACCAGAACCGAACTGTGACTCACGCTTCGGAATCCAAACTGAACCGTAAGACTTTTGGATTAAGATTGGATTGTATTTTCTATAAACTGTGAAATACGGATTAGGATTGAATTCATACAAAATCCAATCCGAATCGTAGACAGCCCTACCTCACATGTTTTAAACAAACTCAAACAAAATATATGCGTAACTCTCTACAAATAGCATTTACTCATTCCAAAATAACCAGTTGAAACTTTTTTTTTTTCAACAAGCAAGATCATTTCAGTTATATTAACTAGTTGAAACTTGAAACTATACATGTCACTCGAAAAGAAAGCCTTCAACCGACGTCGTTCCGATGATTTCCTCATCATCCGTAACGAACTGATCGGGCCTTTCCGGTACTCGGCCAGACCCGCCATCACCACCCGTATCTGACCGGGTTCTCCTTATACTATTCATCAACCTCGTCGCATACACTTCCAGACCCGCCCCGGGCTTCGGCACAAACAAGTTCATCTCCTCCGCAATACTACAACCCGCCCGGCGCACCCGACCCGCCCCCCCGTTTTCGTTGTTCCCAACCCCTCTCTGTCGCCTCTTGTGCCGCCTCCACGCCGCTTGAATGAAGCACGCCGCCCACGTGCGCCACTGGTGAGAGTAGAACCTGAATTTGTGGATGAGCCGGCGGCTGTGCAGGCGGCGGAACTGGGAGGCGACGAAGTTGAGGTCCTCGGCGGTGAGGCTGAAGGCCTCGACCTCGGAGACCGCCTCGACGGTGCGGGTGGAGAGGGGTAGGACGTCGGTGTGGCGGTGGTCGAGGGCCCAGGAGAGGAGCTCCTCGCCGCAGAAGTCGCCGGGGCCGACGGAGGAGGAGTTGAAGAAGCCGGTGATCCCGCCGTTGGTGGTGGTGGAGTTGAGGTGGCCGCGGATGATGAAGAACATCTCGTCGATGGGGTCGCCTTCGAGGAGGAGGAAGGTGGATTTGGTGCAGAAGGCAGGCTTCAGGCGCTCGCAGATCGCGTCCAGCATTAGGGCGTCCATCTGGTCCAGGAGGGGGTTCTGTGGTAAGGGAAGGGAAAAAAAAAGGGTGAACAAAATGGTTAAGGGAATGTATGATTGAAAAAAAAACTATCCGACAAAGATTGCCTCGAGCCGTTCAATGCACGTGAGACCCACACGCATCAGACAGTTCTAGATATTGTGTTTCTGAATTTGACTCTGGACATCTATGTCCAAAGTGTATCCGATACGATATATTGAGATATTTTCAACTTACTTGGACATAGAAAATGTGTCAGGAGTGGTTCGATGCATATAGATCTCACACGATGCACGTGAGACTCGCATGCATCAGACAGTTCTGGATATAATCTGTCTGAATTTGTCTGCGTTTCCATTACGATACATCTCAATTCTCAACTTACTTGTCGAACAAGATTGAGGCAGAGGTGGCGTTTGATCTCTCGCCTGAGGTCATCAGGAAGGGTATTGAGAAGATCTTCTTCATCAACTCCTTGTGTAGCTACCCACTTGAACTCTCCATACTTCCTCACAGCCTGCCTTAGATCATGGGGTAGCTGCCTATGATGCATCCATTGCTCCGTATCTGTTTTCTTTTGCCTCCATTCTTCCAGTCTTGCTGTTATCGATTGAAGGTATCTCTAGAGTACCGACCGGGAAAAAAACACGGTTAGCACACCCCAGTTAAAATGATGATCATTGTCGAGTGGAGATGTTAATCTTATCTTTAGATACCCAACAATCTAGTTTATTAGGCAATCCTATCGATGTTGTTTCAGTAACTCAGGAGTTTTATCATAGAAGCAATTTGCTTGGAAATTCCATTCCAGAACGTGGTTTTGTGTTTTCTGGATTGATATCGATGCTGACATGGGGTATTATAAGGGTCAGATTGAACGTACTTTGAGAATGTGATTCTGAATCGCGTATGTTATATGAAATCAGTTCTAATATAAACTGTTGCAATGTTTAAAGCCAGAATCACATTCTCATTCGGTCCTCACCATCCAAAAAGATTCCTTTGCCAGGTTAATAAACGCAATACATCCAGAGTTTCTTCTATTTAAAGAGTCTGCAATGATGGATAGGACTTACTTGCATATTGCCGATTAGGAGAGCGAGAAGAATGAGCCCAATACTTGAATTGGCAATGCAATAGATATTCTCTCCAACGAAAATGCTTGAGGTATAAGTCTGTCCAATGGAGCTGCGCAAAATCGTTATGAAAAACCCTCAGCATTTTGGGGTGAAATCATGCATTTGCAGATACATCACTAGAAAGAATGACGCTTAGGCCTAACAGATTTGAATAAAGAAAATTGTCCCTATCGTACAGAGATTATGCATTGAGAAGGTGTTACGTTACCATAGGGCCTGGATTCCGATCCAAAGGCAGAAGAAGTACTTGTGCAAGAATGATGAGGAGGTTGCCGCGTTTTGCACTGAAATCTGATAAATACCCCACAGATAATAGCTACTGCTCGGGGTACACAGGCTTGTTACATTCGTTGTTTGGAACCAGTCGCTCCTACCAGGGTCCCCAACCATTCCGCAATTGAAGTATGAATACTCGCATCCCGCTTCTTGAACGCACACGCTTCTCCAGCACAACTCTTGTCGCTCCACGGTTAACATATAGTAAATCGAGCCTGAAAGCTTTTTTCCAAAACCCGAAATCCGGCCGTGAGGAATTTTGCATTAAAAGAAAGTAGAAAAATCAACGAGTACGCATATGCATAGTTTTATTTGGTCACTCACATGGCTGGCCAATACGTAGAGCATCATGTTGTAGGCTGCCCCGACCCAGGCTTTTTCGGTAGTCATGACCCCGGTGGAATTGACGATTTGGGAGGAGAGTGGATATATGAGAGCTACTCTCAGAAAGTACTGCAACAAGATGGTGAACCAGAGGACTATACGAGTATGGGAAGTCACCGAATCGCTTAGATTCGGCATGATTGCCCAAACTAGAATCTGAAATCGAAAAAAATGTCAGTATCTTGTAGGATATGGTAGTCGAACATGAGAAAATTGAGTAGAGCTGACAATAGTACTGCATTCGTTTTCGATACCTGTGGAAGGGGAACTGCAGCCATCGCATCAGCCCAGAAGCCCTTAACAAGATACTGGTATGCGATCTTCCAGGGATCTATAACGAGCTCTCCTCTACCAAACACACGCGAGGATGGCGCTATGTATGCTGTCCGAAACTGGACAAAGATGTGCACGACGTAGAAGACATCGTAAACCGTTCTAGCAATCGTCAGTACTACCTGTAGGGATCGGCCGGTATCAAAGCAAAAGTCGGGTTGAGCGATTGGCAAGAAGAAGAACAAAGGGTCGACGAAGAGAGAGACTAAACCGGCTGTGAAGAAAATCATGTTCCATTTTCCGGCAGCCGGTCCGCGAGGATCTAATATCGATGTCTTTGCTCTTTCGTAGTCCTCAGGAAAAACTCTGGACCGTGATTTGGTCTCGAAGCAGCTCCCGGTCCTCTCAAGTAAGTTCTTTTTTGCGTTCTTTTGTTCTTGCTTGATCCCTTTCTTTGCTGCGTCAGGTTCTCCCAATCTTTCGAGTTCAATCTCATCTTGGACTCTGGGGGATCAATACAGAAACCAAAAACCTTAAGAATTTGGTCCTGGAACTGTTTGGTATTGTTTTCGTTCTTCTTCGTTTTGGTTTTTTCATCTTTTCAGAAACATAAACAATGAAAGGTTGCAAAAATAAAAAAACCTCAACGTTTTCATACCATTTTCTGCAGAAAAAAGTTTATGGGAATTCAAAAAAAACAGCTTTTCGATGTTTTCTCGAAGATGTTTTGTTTTCGGAGAACTACCCGGAAACGGTTTATCGATACGATTTGCCAACAAGTTCTGTTTTTCAAAAATGCACAGGATGACAAATTTGACAAAACTTTGGGATACAAGACAGACCTTAAGGCTCTTGAATTCCACCAAGACATCGAGGATTCACCGCCAACCTTTTCGCAGCAGATTCAACCTGTTGCTTGAAGAACTCAAGATTCCATCAGAACACGAGAGAAGCTGAATTCCAGAAATCCTAAGGATTAAGGCCTTTCATTAGCAAAAAAAAAAACAAAACATTATTTTAATTTGTTTATTTATTGGATTATGATGAACTGTCGATTGATTATATATATTCCTTTTATGAAAACAAATAAAATTGCACTAGTTGATTACTAGTAATCCGAGGCTTTTCCTTTCCAGTTGGCAACTTTGACAACCAATTAAAAATTCATTATTAAAAAAATTAAACGTGGGTTGATTAATATTTAATCCTCGGTTGGCGTGGGGGATTAAGCCCCTTAATTCACAAGTCAACTGTTGCTAGAGTTTGGCCGGTCTGGATTTGGATTTCAAATTAATATATAGTTTTTGGAAGTTGCTTTCTTACAGGAAAGTCATTAGAGAATAGTGAAGTGATTTTAAGCTTATTAAAGAAATGAAGTCAATTTGTTGGTTTGGGGGGTAAAATCGGGAATCTGAAGCAGAAGAAAAGTACTTTATCTTATTTTGCCAAGCAATAATTGAAAGTATTTGTTGCTGCTAATTGCATAGGAGTTTACAAATTTGAATTGCAAATACTAACATCTTTAGCATTCAGCCAGTATTATTCATATCCTTTTTGACTAATAGTTAGACTAATTCTCTAGTGTTAAAAGGAGGGGGAACTTAATAATTTTGGTGGGATTGATAAATATTGCTTCATACTCGAGGAAATTTCATTAGGATCATGGGGCCGAATTCATAAAATATAGATAAATTTTGATTAAATTAAGTTGGAAGTTAGTGAGGTCAAGTGACCCCACTTGACCATATGTAGCTCGGCTCTTGCAGTTTTGTGGGACAATCTCAACTAGAATGGGACTCTTCATGGTTCAATATCAAATAGGATGTCTCATTCAAGGTTCTGAATCATTCACATTGTAGGTATCAAATATGTATCAGCCATTCATGTAGAAAATTAGGCTTATCTGTGATTGATACATGTTTAAGCTAATAGAAATATCTTTTAAAAAACAAAATGAATGGCGAACCGTCGGTCGCTCTAAAGGCAAATCTCATCCGATGAAGCATTTACTGATGTTTGATCCTCGTAATATTTTGTATGGATGATTCACACATCTAAGTCTGTATAATGAATGGCTCAAACTGTTGATGGGTCCTATTTGGCGTTACATGATGATCACACAAGGATAAGGTTAAGTATTACAATAGTTTTTAAATTTGGAACCTTTTGTGTGTCAAAAGATCCTTAAATCATATTCTTCTGTCTCAGAAAGTTTGTTTTGATATATGTGGGGAAGGGAGGTTCCAAGGAGGGGTCATGGACTTCTTCTGTGTTGGGTCCATTTGTTCTTCCATTTAAAAATGGAAATTGAAACCTTTGGTTCAATGAATTTCATCCACTTCATAACCCTGCTTACTGTTGCTATCTGTGTCATATTAATATGGTTTTTGAAGTGTACAAAATTGAGAAGCTTTGTGATAATACTAATGCCATTTTAGCAAGTAATTTTGTTCCCAAAACTGTGATTTTTAACACACACATGAACAAACACAATCCTTTTTGGCCATTCATAGATCAACGTAGAAGCCTCATCAAAAGGTTTACAAGCACACAATGTCTTTGTGTATCCTATATACAAATGAACATGAGCTATACCCCCACAGAAAACTCCCTTTCTTTCAATTTCCATTCCCACCATCATGCTCAGAACCGGACTCGAACCTGTTACTTCCAGCCATCCGCATATTCGTAAGAAGCCTAGCCGCGTATACTTCCAATCCAGCCCCCGGTTGGGGCACGAATATGTCCATATCGCCGCTGTTACATTGGACCAATTCCTTGCGCATTCGGTACCTACGCCACGCAGCCTGTATGTAGCATGCTGCCCAAGTCCTCCACTGGTGTGAGTAAAACCGGAACTTGTGCAACAGTTGTTTGCTATGTCGCAACCTGAATTGCAACGCCACAAATTTTAAGTCCTCAGATATCAGGGCGAAGGCTTCGACTTCCGAAATGGCCTTGACAGTCTGCGTGGACGATGGTAGGACTGCGGTTGGGCTGTCAAGTGCCCACGTCAGCAGTTCCTCACCACAGAAGTTACCGGGGCCTAAAAGGCACGAGTTGTAGAACCCTTGTCGGCCTCCGTTTGTGGTGTAGGAGTCGAGGCGGCCTCGGATTATGAAGAGCATTTCTTTAACAGGGTCACCCTCGCGAACGAGAAACATGCCCTCGGTGAAGAGTACCGGCTTCAGCCTCTCGCATATTCCGTCTAGCATGTGGTCATCCATTTGACGTAGTAGGGGAACCTGTTGAATGAGAACCAGAAGACATTGCAAATTTTGCATGAGTGTTATGTCATGAAAAATTCTCTCTGCGTAACAGTCTGGTTGGCATTGCTTCGTCTTTCTTTGTCATGTTTTTGAGAAACAAATTCTGGAACACATATTGGTTAAATTTCTCTGTGTAAACAAGTCTAAAAAATAAAAAACACTTAAAAACCCTTTGCAAAAACACTTCTCCAAAACATCAAAACAGAACGCGAAACGATGCCAAAACACCATGGAGATCAAAAACAGAAAACAGGAAGCCGAAACGATGCCAAAACACCAGAGAGATGAAAGTGCAGTACTTGTGTAATTAGATTGTAGCATAAGTGGTGATTGATTTTCCTTTGGAGATCCTTAGGGAGGGAACTGATAATGGTTTTTTCCTCAACTCCCCTTGTAGCCACCCACTTGTACTGCTCATATTTTCTCACTGACTGCCTTAGTTCTGCTGGGATCTGCCTGTGATGCATCCACTGTTCTGCTTCTGTTCTCTTCTGCCTCCACTCTTCTAACCGGACCGACGTCGATTGGAGGTATCTCTGCCATTTGAAGCACAAAACTCAGTTATTTTCCATTTTGCATCATGGACTAGGGCTGATAAACGAGCCCAACAGGGGATTGTTCAAGCTTGGTATGAAATCTTAACAGATTTTTAAAATATGTTCAAATTCTGCTTATTTATCAGGCGAAACGATCTCAAACAAGTTTCAATTGATCTGATCACGAGTATCTTAAACTTTTGCACATCATAAGCTGAATAAGCCTATTAGCTTGGTTTGTCAATGTAAGAAAACCATCTCGAACAAGATTTTAACGAATCTACGATGAACTCGAACTCGAACTCAAGTAGTTGGTTCGTTTATCAGCCCTACTCACGGTTTGTGCATGAATTTTTCGGCCGGCCAAAAAAACGAAAGGCTAAGGGAAAAGACAGGAAAAAATAACTTCACAAATTCTTTTACGATCCAAGCACATCAAAAAATGAGCCAACATGAATAATAAGCGGGATTGACAACAATGTCTACGATTGTACTAACTTGCATATTTCCGACAAGCGCCGCAAGGAGAACCAGACCAAAGGTGGCAACAAGATTGACAAAAATATTTTCCCCAACATAATCAGTTGTGGCCAGATTGTTACCTATAGAGCTGCACATGTCACCAAGAACAAAAAACAAAAGCAAGCTTTGCAACGTTAGGAAACAGAAACGCGTGAATTTAGCTATGTTGTTGAAACCATAACAAAGTAACAAACTTGAAGGGAGAAGAAATTACGTCAAGCTCTGCAAGGCCCAGTAAAAGCAGAAGAAGTATTTCTTGACAAACTTTTCGGATGGAGCGTTATTCTGCAGTCCATAGAGGTATATCCCGTATTCGTAGTATGAATTGGTTGGAGTTGGATTGCATAGAGTGGAAGTATTAGTTATTGAAAACCAGTTGATCCTATCCGTGTCATTTACCGTGCTGCAATCAAAGAATCCGTAGACACAAGTTTGGTTTTCTATACTTTCACACACGCTTCTCCAGCACGCTTCTTGTCGTTCGATAGTAAGAAGGTACCAACAAGCACCAGAAACCTGGATTTGCACATGAGAAAAGAAAACAAAAGCATTGTGTTTTTAATCAAACATTTGGTGCAGTTTTACCTTGTGGGTATTCTCTGCACTTGTCTGTGCATGATTCCAATTTTGCGCGGGTAGATTTTATGAAAAGGTAGATGCACGGATAAAGAGACTTACATTGCTCGCGATGTAGAAAAGCAACATGTTATAGGCAGCTCCCACCCAAGCTGTTTCGGTCATTTTTCCGGTGTCCTTTAGAATCTTTGATGAGAGTGGATAGAGAAGAAAGAATCTCAGAAGGTACTGCGACAAGGGGATAAACCTAAGGACGATTTTAAAGTTTACAGTCGCTGAACCGTCTGAGTAAGGTATGATCATCCAATTCATAACCTGAAGTTCAAAAAATAACAATACAAAGTTCACCAAAAGTTGTTCAAAATACTTCTTGAAAAACTGAATATTGCACAGGTAATGAAAATTGTAATCAATTTACCATTGCAAGAAAAGAACCAAAAAAGTGACAAAATTAGCAAGGCTCAAAACAAAGAGTCAGATATACCTGTGGAAAAGGAAGTGAAGCCAAGAGATCAAACCAAAAGCCCCGCCGGAGATACCTATAAGCTATTTGCCAAGGATCTATAACGAGCTCCCCCCTTCCAATCACACGAGAAGAAGGCGCGACATAAGCTGTTCTAAACTGGACCAACATATTGATCACATAGAAGAAATCTGTCAATGACCGTAGAAACGTGATCAGGACTTTGAATTGCGACTTCAAATCTTCGATGCACACGTCGGGGCTGATCTTAGGCAGGAACAAGAAGAGAGGGTCAATGAACAGAGAGATCATGGCGACTGCCAGGAAAAGCTCGTTCCAGTGTCGCACCACCGGTCCCCGAGGATCCAATATCGTCTTTTTTACCCGATGGTAGTCTTCTGCAAAGACCATTTGTTCAGCTTTGAAGCACCCTTGTCCTCCTCCTCCTCTTATTTTCTCTGCATTTTCCTGTGATCTGAATTTGGCCGCACCATAATCTTGACCTCGGGAACTTGAGGCTTCAAGTTCAGAATCATCTTGGATCCTGAAAATCAATGTGAATAAATTCAGAAGGAAAAAAAAAAGTCATTGATTTGATCATCATGTCTTGTATTGAATATAATCAAGCGAGCAAATTCAAAAGAGCAACAAACCTGTTGAATCGCGATCTTCCAAAAGTCAATAAGGATTTCAATAGACTCATTTTTTTGGTGTTCTTCAATCTGAGTTGTTGTTCTCTTAACGAAATTGAAGATTAGCAGCAGATTTGGTTAAAACCTTAGACCTCGGACGGGTAGAAAAACAATACTGGAAAAATGATAGAGAGAGAGAGAGAGAGAGAGAGAGAGAGAGAGAGAGAGGTTTAGACCCCAAACTACACATCAACCTGCACCAGTAAACATTTGATTGTATTATAAACATAAAACTAGACTGACTTCATGTATCAAGAGAGACTGTTTTGGTGAAGTAAGATTCAAGTTTTGCTTTTCTTGTTTGCCTTCCATGAACCTACACTAAACAGCTACCCATCTCAAGTAGAAAGATAATACTCCGTTCAAGGCATGGACACACACAAGAAAGGAAAAAAAAAAAAGAAAGAAGAAAGAAAGAAAAATGGGTGTTATCACCTCAAGAAACAATAGGATTCCAGGAATCAAAATCAGAGTACAACTTTAATAAGAAAATATGAATACTTTTCGAACTTTTTATTACTTTAATGTTCATTACTTTAAGCCTTAAGGTTCACTAGTTTCTCGGGGATGTTACCATGATGACTCCTATTTTGGTAAGTATGCAACTTTCTTTTCTTTTTTTTATAACTCAAGGTGTCCGGGTCAGCTCACGCGCATCTCAATTGATCCCGGGGACCCAATCCCATGTATGCACCTAATACAACACAATGACACATCATCGGCATACCTAGAATACAGCCACGAATTTAAAAGCTAGAGAATAAAAATAGAGTGTAGATCCAATCCTTGTAGATGTGGGTCATAAGCCAAGTAACAAATACTTTGAACGTTTTTGTTTATTAAATTCTTCTATGTCGTGCCCAATAGTATACATGCTACTGAAACAAGGCTGGTATATTCACAACAAAAATGAATCATTTGACAATCCTCCTTTGGTATGTAAGAAACACATTGTACATACAACTCCTCAACATTCATCCAACCACTTTCTAGTCAATTCATTCCTCGTCGACGGAAAAATCAGGTTCCGCCGGCTTCTGATATGAGGTAACCACACCGGAATGGGATCCAGAAAACTTTTCAACACCCCTCCTAGTGCTCACCGCCAATCTGGCTGCATAAACAGCGATTCCTGAACCGGGTGGTACCATGTCTGCGCCAAACGGTCCACCCAACGGCTCGAACTCATCAGCGGCAGGGTACTCCTTAGCCCTGAGCTCTGCCGCTTGTTTCCTCCTTTTATACCTACGCCATGCCGCTTGCACAAAACACGCGGCCCACGTCCGCCACTGGTGAGAGTAGAATCTAAATTTGTGCCTGAGTTGTTTGCTGTGGAGCCTCCTGTACTGTGACGCCACGAATTTCAAGTCCTCTGCCCTGAGAGCAAACGCCTCCACTTCGGAAATGGCACTTACGGTGCGGGTGGAGGACGGGAGGATGACACTAGGACGCGGATCGAGGGCCCACGTAAGCAGTTCCTCGCCACAGAAGTCACCCGGGCCAATGCGGCACGAGTTGAAGAAACCAGTGCGGCCGCCGTTGGTGGTATAGGAATCGAGGTTGCCACGGATAATGAAGAGCATTTCGTTGACGGGGTCGCCCTCGCGTACCAGGGACGTGCCTTGGGTGCACAATGCGGGTTTAAGCCTCTCACATATGGCATCTAGCATTCGTTCGTCCATTTGATCAAACAAGGGTACCTGTTTGTTCAAAAAGAAAGGAGATTAGAGGGGGCAGAACCTGGATTTAGACTCTAGAGGAACCAAATTAGGTGCTAAAAATCTTTGTAGGAAGATTTTCAATTTTTACGTCACACATTTGTCGCAACACGAATAACTAACATCGAAAGATTGTGTACATAAATTTTGTTTTGTATAACGTTACCCTAGTTTTCTAGGGGTGTTCTATGAGTGGGCTGCACTGCCTAATTTTTCTTTTTCTATGGAACCGACAATCAACATAGGGTCGTGATCGTGAACAAGAATAAGAGGATGTGATCTTGTGACTTACTCGGCGAACTAGATCATAGCAAAGGTGGCGCTTGATGTCTCTCCGGAGATCCATAGGCAGGCCTTTGAGAAGATTTTCTTCATCGACTCCACGAGTAGCCACCCACTTGTACTGATCATATTTCCTCACGGACTGCCTTAGTTCTGGAGGAAGCTGCCTGTGATGCATCCATTGTTCTGTATCCGTTCTCTGGATCCTCCATTCCTCTAACCGAATGGTTGTGGATTGGAGATATGTCTGCAAGCGGAAAAAGTATCAAACAATTGCATCAACAGGAGATTCATTATTCAACTGATACAACTTAATGCCTTCAGGGAGTCGTTGAAACCAATTCTCACGCTACTGGGCCTTAGGCTATGTTTGGATTATGGATTTGTCAAGGGAAGAAAAATGAGACCTAAACCAAAAGAATATATGTAGCTCTTTTACCCTTTCCCTTCCAAACATAAATCCACAAATTCATGTCCCAAACACAAACTTAAAGTTCTTGGAAGGAGGTTAAAGATTAGCTAGTAGTAAAGGATTACTTGTACTACCGTGCTTGGTAAATTTCGATAGGCAATGAAGTTCATGGTTTCTTTTCAAGAACTCATTTAGAGGCTTAAATATCTGGTCTTCTGGTTTTGTGTGAGTGACAGATTGCCTAAACATCCGGTCTTCTGCTTTGCGCGTGTGACAGATTACTTAACCAACCAGTAATAAAGCACTTACTTGCATATTTCCAATGAGCAATGCAAAGAGAACCAATCCCAGAATTGCAATGATGATTGCAAAGCTTATTTCTCCAACATAAGTGGTTGTGGAAAGATTTTGTCCAAGACAGCTGCAAGTATTGGAAAAAACAAATATTTGATCACTCTCAGATTCATTGACCGGTAATGTTCCTTTGAAGTGAATTTTTCGTTTTCATTTCGGGTTGAGGAAATGAGACATAAACATTCCCCTCTATCTTCCCACTTAGTAAGCTACCAGTCCAACAATATAACAATCTGTTTGGTCTCGGAAACAATTACTATAAAAGAAAGGAAATCTGAAACTTCACAGCTATCTGGAGTTCAGCAAATTAGGGTTAAGATTTGAAATTTCAATTTTTCATCAACTGGAGCAAAAAAGCATACATCAAAATGAAAGAGGAGAAGACTCCTTTTCACAAATACCATGAGAAAAAAGACAATTTTGTATCTCATAAAAATAGCCGAATATTTATGTCCGTCAAACAGGAAGTAAACAGAGTGTCAAAGAGCCACCTCACCTCAAGTTCTTCAGACCCCACCACAGACAGTAGAAGTACTTGCTTACGAATGATGAAGATGTAACACGAGATGCCACTGCATCATTGAATATACCAAAAGGATAAGAGCCGGTATTTGGATCACAAATGTTCGTGATATTGCTTGCTTGGAAGACCCTGTGGCAGTCAAAGAAGCCAACGTTACAAGATTGGTTCTCATGACTGCAGGCATATCTCCAGCATGCTTCTTGTCTCTCAATTGACAAAAGATACCAGCAAGCTCCTAAAACCTGCAATTACAAAACAATAGAGGAGAACTTTAGGAGTTGAAGATAACTTCTGTTACGGAAAAATTGCTAGTTGGTAGGGGCAGACCAAAGTGTAGTTGATTAATTCTAAGACTTGTAAAACCTGTTCCTTGTGTTCGTTTCTCAGCTTTTTGGCTGTCTTCAAAAACAAAACGAATATAATGCTTAGTTTTCATCCAATCTACCCATCCCTCTTCAAGCCTATTTTCAAACACCAACAACTTGACAAGGTATCACTTAGGAAGCCCTTTTTTTCCCCAATAGTTCTTTTTCTTTTATTCTTTATTTCTTTGTGCTCTGTTTGGTAGGAACGGATCAAAAAGACGGGGTTGAGATATCAATGTAATTTAAAATATGAAATCTCAAGAATAAGCTTTAACGTGCCTTCACAACAGAGAAATGAATCTAACTAAATGCGGGAAGAAAATAGAGAAGGCACCACAAATTTAGAACTGAGTGGCAAGATTGGCACCCTCTTGTAATTGTAGTGACCTATAGCAGAACAAGAGCTTAAAACTTGAGGGCAGTGATGATTTTTTGCACTTACATGGCTTGCTAACATGTACAGCATCAAGTTATAAGCAGCACCAGTCCATGCTGCTGCTGTCACAACGCCAGTGGCTTTGACAATTTGCGTTGAGAGCGGAAATATCAGGAAAAGCCTCGGGAGGTACTGGAAAATGAGAAAGAATCGAAGGACATTCTTGGTGTTTGCCATTGGTGAACCCCCTATATTGGGGATAATGATCCAAATCAATACCTGAAAAAAGGTCACCAACAAGCAGAGCCCTTAACACTCAGTCGAGGATCAAAATTTAGTTGCAGTGTCTTTGTTTCAGCTGACACAGAAACTGAAAACACTTGGGAAATCTTTCAGAATCATTCCCTTGAAAGTGAATTCAACAATACATGAATGTTTACAAATAAATTAAGTAAACTTTTGTACATGTATAGACCCATTTGCCAGCATAAACGCACACGCAAAAAAATGAAAGCAGCTCACTACCAATAGAAAAATGTGAAGTATTGCCAACTCAATCTCATCAATACAAAAAGTGTACAAGATTTCTGTAAGTGCATAAGACACCAAAAATTTTGAGGTCTTAGTTGGTTAATAGCAATAGCATTCTATGATTGGGACATATGGCTAAGTTTGGCGATAGTAAAAGGATCGTATACTGCTAATTACTAATATAGTAACATATGCACTGAAAAAAAAAAAAGAGAAGACGATTTGCTGGACAGACCTGAGGCAGGGGAAGGGCAGCAATAAAATCAATCCAAAAGCTTCTCCTTATGTACCTCGAGGCAATCTTGGAACTGTCAATAACAAGCTCTCCTCTCCCAAATACACGAGAAGAAGGCGCAACGTAGGCAGTCCGAAACTTAACGAAAATCTGAATCGTGTAAAACACATCCGCGATCGATCTGATAATCGTGAGGGCTGCTTCAAGTGATATTCCAATCTCTATACACACGTCGTCGTCTTGGACCTGTGGCAAGTAGAAGAACAAAGGGTCTACGAATAACGAGACTAAACAAGCTACTAAGAAAATCTTGTTCCATCTGTGAATCGTTTGCCCGCGAGGATCCAGTATCTTATTCTTCACTCTTTCGTAGTCCTCAGAGAAGACCCTAGATAGTACTTTGGACTTCAGTGATCTTCCTGTCCCAACACTCTCCTTTTTGGCCCTTGTAGAACTACTAGGCTTTGATATTTCTGTTCCATCAATCTTGTACTTCACCTTAATCGCACCCTCCCCATTGACCATTGGCAACTCTTCTAGTTCAAGATCATCTTGAAATCTGTAAAAAATTTCCAGTAAATTCCTACATCAAACTATGAACTGATAGAAAACAATCAATATAAGCTAAGCTACCAAATATTTGTTTGTAAAGGAACCAGAGGGTCATACCTTACGGATCTTGAATTGCCATAAGCCATGGAAATTGATCAAAAAATTGGCAGTGGCTTCAATAAGAGGATTTGATCTGGAGTGAAATGAAAACCGAGAAATCTGTGAATATATATTAGGCTATGAATCACGGCAAGGAGTTCACAACCACAGATCAAACGAGACCTTCTGTTGCTTCTTACAGCAGGAACCATGTGAGAAGAAAGGGAGATAAATGCATCAGCTTTGGCATGGAGTATGTAAGACTCTCTCTCTCTCTCTCTCTCTCTCTCTCTCTCTCTCTCCTTCCTTTTGGACCAAAAGTTATAGTCAAACATGTGACCAGTTCATTGAAATTGGTTGTGTTGCGTAGGTCTTACAATTTGATATGTGCTTCTAGTAGAATAATAATAAACCTTAGATTTGTCAATTTCAGTTTGAAGAAGACCCAGATGTCAAAACCCATGAATTTTCTTTTATTGCCTTCATAATTAACATGGTAGAATTAAATAGAGTGAGGTGAAATTCGTATTGGAAGATTCAACTTCCTCACAACACTTAAAGAAGGAAAAACTGGTAAATGGAAAGAGGCATTAAACCATCACTATAAAGATACCCATAAAAAGTAAAGATACCCATAAAAAGTAGGTAAATTGCTGAAGTTTGCAGCTTTTGCTAATTGGCCCCTTTAAAAAAAAAAATGCTAATTGGGGACAAAAGGTGAGGAGTATACAAAGTTAAATACAGAACAAACACAGAAGAACAAGAACAATTGAAATTGGAAGAATTGATTCTCATCTTGATTCCAAATAAAAGGGGGGAACGCACTGGGGTGTGTCGGGGTGTGTGTGTGTGTGTGAGAGAGAGAGAGAGATAGAGAGAGAGAGAGAGAGAGAGAGAGAGAGAGAGAGAACTTACAAGCACTTCCTAGTGGAGGAAACCCAATAATATCCACCATAAACCCTTGTAAGCAAAAACTTTCTGATTCCCTCCTATTCTGTCAGTTGACATACTATGCAAAAAACAATAAAAAAAAACCCAGAAAAAAAAAAGAGAGGAAATTTGTGAGTTTGCTTTAACAAACAAGAAGTATGCCGAAAATTGGAAATTCAAATCTAATTCACAAATGAGGAAACGGATTCATGTAGCCGATCTCAAATAATTAGGACGTAATGCTCAGTTTGATTTGATTTGGTACTAGTGTGTGGGGCTCACTTTCTCGTTGATTCTCTTCCCTTTATTCATTCATATAGCACTGATTAATTTAAGAAAATCCTCCTAGAAAGAGGAACTTGGCAGAGGTAGACTAGGCCCCATTCCACAACTCCAAATAAATACTTATTTTTTACGAAGACAATTTCAAATTTAAAAATAAGTACATATTTTGCCATGTACTCCAGTCAGTGCAATATTTAAAACCTTTACACAAGAACATTTGATAGTTTGCAACCATCTTTTATTTGATTTTTTTTTTTTTGAACGGCACTTTGGTTTGACCCCACATAAAATCATGTATGTTTTACTAACTTAAAATAAGTACTTATTTGGGAATAAGTACTTATTTTTTGAATAAAAGATAATGTATTATAAGATAATGATATGTCTCATAAAACGGAAATAAGTATTTATTTTTTAAGAAGAAAAAGTGGAATGGGGCATGCCCCAACTTGTTTTAAATGCACAAAAATCCCAAGGGTTCTCTTATTTTTCAAGAGTTGATAGTGCAAGAAATGAGATTATCATGCATTATTTTTCAAATATAATAAGCCTTCTGAGGCAAGTTATGAGGCAAAAATGAATTATTAGTACATATCGATCTTATAATTAACCTCTTAATTTAGTTATTTTTGAATTTGTAAGTAAAAAATTATATTACACATAAATTTAAATTTTAACCCCACTTACCAAATTTTTCGACTCCGCTCCACCCCTAGCCCTTTGTTCTGTTGTTTATTTAACCAGCAAAGTCAGCAGGTCAAGCAAGGAATGAAAAACTAGCTTTTGCTGAGATAAGAGAAAGATCATTTAAGTGCAAAAAATAAAAATTTAATCCTGAAACTTCAATAGTGGCACAAAACGAGCCCCAATGCTGAACAAAAAATTTTCTATTCGTGAGGCTTCAACGGATTTGAAAGCTCAAAAACTCAACTTTGATCATTTTGACAAGAGAACTTCGTTAGATACGGAAAATATACACTGTTCTTGGAGAAGTTCTATGTCTCCGGCCACTGCACATTAGTGTAATTCTCACCATACAGTGTGGAGCTCCTTTACCGAGATGCAGTGGTGAGAAATCTTCCAAATTACTTAACGCTGAAATAAATTAAGGTACTCGTAAATTAGACCGAGCATCCCATTATCAAAAGAAAGAGAAAGTCATTGCAAGTCATTGCGTATGGTAAGGGAAGAGACGGGTCCCCTTTGGAACAAATCAACAAACCGTAAGATTGACCTTTTCAATTCCTCTGTGATGGACCCCACAAGGGGATGACTCTGACAATTGTCACGTATTGACAATATAGACTTCTAGAGTTTATTGTACGGGAATTGACTTTGGGGAAGCCCTTTTTTCCTTCTTTTTGTGCTTTTGTCCAACCACAAGCAGTAAAGTTTGGGGCAATAAGAACATTTTTAGACAAAATTTCCCCATCTGTGATGAATGATTGGGGCCCAGAACAAGCCCTTTGCTTACCTGTATAAGTGTACTAGGGTTGGGGCCCAGAACAAGCCCTTTGCTTACCTGTATAAGTGTACTAGGGTTGGGGCCCAGAACAAGCCCTTGCTTACCTGTATAAGTGTACTAGGGTTGGAATAAGTGTACTATGGAGGCACCGCGCAACGCATTTTGAATACAACTAAAATAAATTATGAAATTATTGACTACTACCGCTAACGAAATTGATTTATACGGGATTTTTGTAAAAATTAGATTTATACAGAGTTCTTTAGTACATGCTCATGCTCGTGCTCGAAGACGCGGATCGAACAATCAGAACACACATGCAAATCAACACTGTAACCGTGAACAAAGTATCAACTTGTTCATGTAACACCGATGGGTCATTTAAAATAGCACACACACATAGAGTCATAGAGAGAGAATATGGAATGTTTGGTTGTTGTTGTTGTTATTATTATTATTACTTCTTCTTCTTCTTTTTTTTTTTGGGGGGGGGGGGGAGAAGGGGAATCATTACAAAATCAAATATCAATTCAAAGGTATACAATGCTGTTATAGATTGGACAATGATGGAATCTTTACAATCAAAATAATCATTTAAACTGAGAAAAAAATGGAGTCAATCCGATTTCGAATTGGCTGCCATTAGGAGTGTGTGTATTTAAGATAGAGAGAACCTAAAATAGACTTGCTTCGTGATTGAAATGAGAGAGAGAGAGAGAGAGAGAATGCGTCATTGATTGGATTTGTGACTAAAACTAATCTAGAGAGTGTTTGTTATTAAAGGGTGTTGGTCTCAAAGAAAATCTCGAGGGGGGGGGGGGGGGGGTGGCCGGCGTCGACTTTGGAAGCGGAGAGCTAGAAGATGAGAGAGTGAGAGAGAAATGAATTTTGAACGTGAGATATAATTAGTGACAATTGTGCAATTACTATTGTTTGTGAGAGAGAGATGGAGAATTGTAGAATTTATGAAGTAAATTAATGATTAGGATTTATAGAGATATAAGATTCAAAAGCCGTTATCCCTTATTATTTAGACTAGCGCATACCCGTGCCTGAACGCACAACTCGAATAATCAGCACACGCAAATCAACTACGTGCTCACATGCAATATCTCAACCCCGTCCAACAATTCCAACTCTGTGAAAACCAATTCCAAATTAAAGTTTCAAAAAGTCTAAACACCTAATCAGCATAGTACGTAACGATGATAAAAAAAATTAACAAGGTAGAAATCATCGTTTATGGGATAAGAAAACCCTTGGTTTGGAGATGAAATAAAATCAAACATGGTAAATCTCAAAAATTTCATAAAATCTAAACACCCAATTAACAATCAATTATTCAGTAGTAAAATCTAGCAACAACTTAGTGATGTGCACAGACAAAATTTTATAGTTACAAGTACAGGAAATTCATATCAAACGAAGTCATAAGTCATTCCCCAATTGCTTGGTCACTTGGGATTTTTTTTTAAGAGTCTATTAGTAAGTTCTTCTAAATAGCCAACGAAAGACATTATTGACCGATAGACAATTGATTTGGGACTCAAATCACATGTAATTAAGATGACCACTTAATTGGGAATTTTATACATCATCATCCATTAATTAGAAGGATTGGCTAGTCCCTCAAATTCTCACATAGATCTAATTCTGTGTATAGGAAAATAAATAAATATATAGCCTCGTCGGTTAATTTATATTATTTTATTGAATAAGTACTATCAATTAAAATAAATATATGGCCATGAACTAATTAATCAAGTGTTAATAGATAAAAAGAGCATTCACAATTCAAAAATGATGAAAACACACAAATATTTTTTGCTTGGAGCTAGAGAGCTTGGTTTTTTATGATGAGAAGAGAGAATTCACTGGAAGCGAAAACGGTGTCATAATTATGGTCATAGTATTTTAAAACAATGTGATTTTTTAGTTTGAAATTATCTTTCTTTTGAAAAAGAAGGTTCAAAAAGAAAGCGGAATAGGGCTGTAATCTTATGGAAAATTCCAGTTTCTAATCGAAAACAATAAAACTATATATGCGCACCTTGCCATTTGGTGTACAAAAATTAAATGCACACCATGTTGTTTGAAACTCGTTTTGGATCCTACACAAATGATCAGAGTCACTCAAATCGTTTAAAATATTTTTTTAAGGATTCTTGTAAAAAATCAGCTTAATCGGATATCAGTAGGAAATTGATCAATTCTTCGCCCAAGCTCTTAACGATATCCAACTGAGCTGATTTTTTCCCCATAGATCCTTAAATAAAGTGTTTTAAACGATTTGAGCGGCTCTGACCATTTGTGCAAGACTCCGAGTTGGCTCCCACACAATCCCGTCTACTTTTGGTGTACACTAAATGACGTACCTATAGTTAGACTCAATCGAAAATCTGTAGATTAGTACTACCTCCGTCCCTAAATGTTTGGCCGTTTCGCAAAATGAGAACTCAAAAATAATACATTTCTTTCAAAAAAAAATTCAAACTTTTTTTATAAATTAAAAGAACTCATCGATATCTAGTGAATTGTTGAAAATAAATTTAATTTTTCTTGCAAAAATTGTATTATTTTTACGAACTCGTTTTGCGAAACGGCCAAATATTATGGGATGGAGGAAGTATAACTCAATTGAGTTTGAATTTAACTATTCTTGATAACTTTCATTTCCAATTTAATTATTCTTGGTAACTTTCATTTCCAGGGAAGATTATACTATTCCAATTGAGTTTGTGCTGCCAATATAGCATAAATCAAGGGAAGTGTGTGTTAAACATACTTTTTACTGATGGCGCTTCATTTTGTTCATAAAGTTATTAGTAACTTCACGTTAAAAGTGAAACGCGAATACCAATTTCCATAAAAATTATATATCAAGTTAGCTCAAATCATGACTACTTGCAGTGAGCCCAGGCATATCTCTTCTGTCACTACTCACTAGACAGTTCAGTTTAGGACCAATCATTTCATGTGTGGGTTTAGACAAATTGAAAAGATGTCACTAAAGATGTTTGTCGTCAATTAAATTGAGATAATGATCCAAAAAAATAATTTAGATTGAGATAAAATCTAATTCCGGAAAAACAAAAGATAGGAGTTATCGATTTTTACTTGTTGAAGGTTTTATCGCCATTCGACGGAAAAAAAAACTTGGATAAATAAACTGGAAAAAAATCCCGAACAAGTGAGGAGACATGAAAATTGCTTTAGTAAACTGCAAACAAACCTACCAGGTATTCAGAAAAGTTAATTAATGAAAAATGATAATGCCAAAATTATTTTTATTTATGTCAAAATTCTAGTGTATAATCTTGAACTTGGTGCAAATGCAACCATTTTTAGTACTTCGCTTGCATTTATGGACCATAATTTGTCAGGCACCATGTCAGAATGGATCTTTCAAACTTGCTGGAATTTTTGTCCCAATTCGGTCTCTGGTCCCAAAATGGGCGAAAATGCTGTGACGTCCCTCAATAAGAGCAGCCAAGGAATACTACATATGGATAAGTTACGTGTCCAGATCAACTTACGTTCACCTCGATTAATGTTACAGGTTCAATTCCACCGTCTACTTGTAGGAAGCCCAATTGAGGTCGGAGCAAAGCTCCGTATGTATGAACTGAATCCAAAGGAGTTGATAGCACTTGAAGTTTCAAATCTGAAACTTTGGGAAAAAACAAACTTCTAAATCTGAGGCATTAACCACAAGGTATAACCCTTGGCGAAATTTTTCAGAGCTGGGTGAATACCACGTCATCTGGCTAACGTGGTGTCCGAGCAGACACATTTGAACCGTCAAAAAGTGTATTGGACGGCCCAAATTAAAACACTCTCTCCAAATCCGAGCCGTCCAAAACCGAAATGAACGGTCCGGATGCACCGAACGGGTAGTGGTACCCGCCCTTGCGTTAGAAACTTAGAGCACCCAATACATTATGCTAGGCGTACTCTTTCACTGCTACGGAAAAAGGAAGAACTTCTTACAATTCAGTATTTAGGTACTACAAAGCCGAAATCTGGCGAAGTGATGCCAATTGGAGCATCCCTAACCCCTCTTTCAAAGTCCAAAATAGAAAATGAATAGGACATATGGGAGGTAGATTTTGTAATTTATAAGAGAATTTAGGGGGGACTCATCCTACTTTTTAGATATTTGGGTCTCTGAATTGCCTTTGGTTCGCCAAATATGGAGATGGAGACCATACTCTCATTTTGGAGACAAAATCTCAAACAAGTACAATGGGTCCCTCTTAAATTCTCTCATAAAGTGCAAAAAGTTAGAATAAATTACAAAATCTCCATTCAATATGTCACATCCATTCTCTATTTTGGGCTTTTAGAAATGGGTACGTTGGCGATGCTTAGGACCCCTAAAAATTGTGGTCTAAGGTTCGACTCTCATTTTGCAGTCTACCAATTTCTATGTTTAGTCCGTTCATGTTGTACGTACTTTATCTCAACTTTAATTGTCCCCTCTCCGCATCCCTAGTGGATGGAAAAATTGGTTCTCCGAAATACTGGGCACATTGAACTGATTATCGAGTTATCAAAAGTTCTATAGGTATTGTCCTTCAAGTTGCACGGACCTAAAGATTGGGTGGGAGATAAACTTGTAACGGCAGTCCCATCGTCTCCTAGCGAGGAGTCTATTTAAAGGGATTGGGTGATTCTGCCGTGCACCAAACACGGCACATGGTGCCGTGATACCAACAGTGTCGTTTTTATCATCTGATCTGATGATGGGATCCAAAAATGCAGCCCTCTTGTTCCGTGTTTGGCTAGCCCTTTCTTGCTTCAAGGCATTATTCAAAGTTCCTTGCACACGCTCCAAGTTATTACAGTCATATAACACCAAACATGTTAACCATTTATATACCTAACCATACCATAGAGATGTTATTTATATGATCCAAAACCGTTCATAAAAAAATTTTGATTTTTTTTTTCATTATTCACGTATAAAATCAAGTTGTTCGAGTAACATTAAGTACCAAGGCGACTTCCATTGGACTTAAAAAAAATTATTTTTTGAATCCGTAGGTCGCATGTGCCGCCACCACCCCTTTACCTCTGCCCCTTATCTTAGCATTTACGCTAACATGGAGTGCTTAGCCACTGCATAAACTACCGTGTTACAGTCAAAGTTGACCTGTGAAAAAAGACAAGGTAAAAAATGAGAGTCAAGATGATACCATGCATATTGATTAGAACCAGATACAGAATGAATCTGAGGAAAGGAATTGGTCAAATCAATGGAAGATGAAGAGAGCCTTCTAGAAACAGTATAAAGCAAAGTTGAAAAAACATTTATATCATTACAATGAAAAATATTCAGAAAGTCAAATTTTTTCCCGGCAAAATGAATAATGTGATGTAAAAATTTGACCTAAATCTAATAGTCCGATTAATAAAAGAAAACACCACGGCAAAAAAATAGGCAAAAGGTGGCCTAATTAGTCTGTAATTAATTTTTAGGGTAGTAATAATGCCAAAACCGTTTTTATTAATATCGGCTTCTATTTCCAAAATTGGTATGGAACTATGGATTATCTCCCACGACCAGGGGTGACACGTTCATTTACAGGATCCTTATAAAAATAGGCATAACAGACATACACAGGTACGCACACTGTTACTCCTCTCAGTGAGCATTCATACTTTTCCCTACTCATTCCAACTTGATCGTCGAAGGGTCCATGACTGAAAACACCTCCAATCACCGGACTTGTTTTGTAGGACCGCTTTGAAGTCGTTGGGGGCGACCATCGATTTTCTGGCACCAACAAGACCAATTACACACTTTCACAAAATTCAAGCCATTAATAATTTTACAGATTTACGATGACAACTCCCTTCGAAAATAATTTGATCGAAGAAAGAACAATCACACACAAAATTATTCAGCGGCATGATGGGGCCACAAAAACTCGATGGTGGGTGACGTGGGTCCCACAGCCATTCCAAACCCAATGTCCCAAATGGCTGAATAAATTCTCCAACCCAACGAGAGTTGTCCGTCAGGGGTTTGCTCCTTTTCTGGAGGTGTGGGTTCAAATTTCACGGATAGGCCAATTAGACTTGGGGATGAAAGTTTATGCGATGGGTGAGTCCAGGGTTTTCCCTCCTAACTGTTTCCAACTATTTTTCGTGAGCGTTGGTTCCTTACGCCGGCTCTAGGTGAATGGGTTTCATTCCGTTTGGGTGCGGGAATACGTCCAATGTGGGAAAAGAAAAGGAGGATAAATTCTCCTCGACCATAAAGTTTGACAGATACCATCCCTCTGGATTTGTTTTTCTGCCTCCCCATTTTTTGTTCTCCCCAACCATATTGATTGACCAAACAACAGACTGGACCAAAGTGTAGATGGGCCCACAAAGATGGATGACAGACTAGACTACCTTATTAACACTTCCCTCTTAGTCAATTGACTCAATTCCAACCAAAAAAAAAAAAGAGAGAAGAAAAACAGAGAGCGCATCGTCTGGACGTGCTAATTGGGACTTCCTTTGGTCACGTAATTCTTTTTTAGTATCCTTCGCGACTGCTCTCACTCTCAAAATATTTATGAAAATTTGAGATATTTTCAAAAGACAATCCGATTTTGCTCGTGCTCGCACTTTATGTCTTAATTCTCACCTATTCTTGCCTTTTTCTTTTTAATTAAGGTCTTATTAATGATGGGTCGCATCAGTTAGCAAAGTTGAATTTAGTTACCACACAATTCATAATTTACGGAGATTGCACTAGTATTTTCAAGAATGTCAACGGCAACCTTAAAAATTTGTCAAAAAATGTACCTCAAAAACATCATTAGCAAAATCATCCTTTCTGCATTAGAAGTGGATTTGATCTGACTTCCATCCATATGACCTGACAAAAAACAGGTTTGATGGCACTGGTTGTATCACACAAACATAATTCCTTCAAAGTGGCATTTGCTCCGACTCTCAATTCCCACTTTGTGCTTGCTTTTTCGCAATTCTCGTACTCACAAATTTCAATTAAAAGTATGCTTCCACACTCGAGCTCCCGCTCTCGCACCCGCCCGGGCACTATGTGACTTAGGTGCAGAACCTGTGATACCTGCCTTTCAATTCCTTTTCAATTCACAGAGGGTCCTCCATGTAGTGCTCATAACCGTGATCGACCTCACAGTTGGGTCAAACATTCAGCATTCAACTTGTGGCTATTCGCTTGTCAAATGGCTTTGCAAAATCATACCCTGCGATGACCTCTATTTATTGACACCAAGTAGCTGTAGTTCTAGGTAACCATGAAAATTACTTGACTACTAATTAATACTGTTTCATATACCAGGGTTTGACTGAATCAGCCTGATGATGCTTATCATACCTCTCCGGCCGTGTCACGGCACAGCAGGCCTGTGATGCCATACGCATTTGTGTCCTTCCGTGCAAGCCATGCATGCCGTTGGAGTTGTGTCGTTTGCGCCAACCGTCCATGCCAATTGCAAGCAACTTCAAAACCATAAGGTAGAGAAATTCAAAACGTAAAATTCGAGTTTTCGGAATCAAAAATCAACGAAACTCACAGCATCCAACCAAGTCCTTGCCACTGTTATCCAATACTGCATCAAATATTGCTTCTTCCGATAGAAACCTTCCCAATATCAGTTGGGTTCCCGTCTTCTCACAAGCACTCACAATTTCTTGAAAAACCGAATCCCCGCGTATTTTTCTTGAATTTTTAAAAAAGTTACTATACCCATAACAATGTAACAAAAATAAATCCCAAGTCTAATGTCTAATTTATTCGAGAAATTAAATGCTGGTAACAAATAGGAGTAATTAATTTATTCCATAGGAGGCTTCCGAGAAAACCAAATTCCCCCAAAGCTTTCCAGAAATAAACTCATCAAACTTCGACAACATGACCGCAATGTTTGAACAGGTGGCCGTAAACTCATATGTCATGGACGCAAAGTTTGAACCATGTGGCCGCAAAGTCATGCGTCATGACCGCGACTTTGGATTTTGGGTCAGAAAAATGGTCTTCTTGAGCTCGATTGGACTCGGCCTACCTCCATTTTTAAGTCCAAGAAGAAAATCTAAAACAACCTTTCAAAAATTTTTACTCCGTAATTAGCCCAAAACAGCTTTCTTGTAGTTCAAGATAAAAATTTTGAAAATCCTTTTTTTAAAAAACTAAAATTACAAGAAATTGCTTGGAGGCCCGCAATTCCACTAAAATTGCAATCCTAGCATGTGGGCTTTTTTTTTGGTCAATCGATAGAAGAAATCTTACATCATATAGAAGTACAAAATACAATCTGGGACACTACATCAATTATGTAAGTAAAGAAAGAATAAAAAGCCCTCTAAAGAAAAAACACGCAAGGGGGAAGATTTGAACTCCTGAATTTCTAGTGAGATACAAGAGTACTGAGTCTAATCAACTGAGCTAGCCTCAATTGGTTCAACATGTGGTTCAAAAGGTGATAAAAAAGGTAATTATCCAAATCTTTGAAGCTGATATCAATTAGAGAACTTGTTTAGGCGTGTATTTAGCTTTATTGTCATTGGAGATACATCCAAGACTGAGCTTATAATATACAGATTAATAAAAAACGGGGTGCTTTTCCACGTTAGGATGTTAATAAACACATTATTTTGAACAGTGAAGAAAATAATATCATTAATGTTTGAAATAAGGGTAACAATTAAAAAGGACTTGAGCAAGGTAATGTCAGAGAAGTAGAAATACTAAGCAAAAAGAAAAAAGTTAAGAAATTATCCTTATGCATTGATCTTGAGATGAACGAGTTTCAATTTAGCGTCAAAATTCACTTTTGTCAAAGATAAATGTGTTTCAAGCATCAGTTAGCAAAGTTGAATTTTGTTACTACAATTCATAATTTACGGAGATTGCACTAGTATTTTCGAGCATGTCAACGACAACCGTAAAAATTTATCAAAAAATGTACCTCAAAAATATCATTAGCAAAATCATCCTTTCTACATTAGAAGTGGATTTGATCTGACTTCCATCCATATGACCTGACAAAAAACAGGTTTGATGGCACTGGTTTTATCGCACAAACATAATTCCTTCAAAGTGGCATTTGCTCCCACTCTTAGTTCTCACTTTGTGCTTGCCTTTTCGCAATTCTCATACTCACAAATTTCAATTAAAAGTACGCTTCCACACTCAAGCTCCCGCTCTCGCACCCGCCCGGGCACTACGTGAATTAGGTGCAGAACCTGTGATACCTGCCTTTCAGGGTTTGACTAAATCAGCCTGATGAACACGTGACACATGGCCAATTGACTTGGTCATAAGTTGATTCAGGTCTGAATCCGAATTCAGGTCTGAATCCGAATTCAGCTTTGCATCACAAGCTGCCAAGTGTCCGATGATGCTTCCACTTTTCATGCATGTAAAATCATGGGTGGTTTTCTGGTAGTTGATAAGTCATGGGTGACGTGACAACAACTTCCCACTATCTCCCTCTTTGGAGGGAAATAACCGCTAGCAAGCAACCGAATCCCTTAATCCATGGGATGTACCTCGTGGACCAGATCTGCTCTTTTCTTTATGGGCCCAACCATGGGCTAGTTTCTCAAAAGATCTTGGGCTATATTCTTCACATGGGCTGCGTGTTTCTTGGGCCCAAATGGAAAATACACATGGCCCAAGATTTACCCAATCAATTATATAGCCTCGGCCCAATTTAATCAAAAAATTAATTAAATGGCCATTCACGGCTAGCCCGATCCGCGGTGCAAAAAATGGGCATAAACAACCTCACAGTTGGGTCAAACATCCAGCATTCAACTTGTGGCTATTCGCTTGTCAAATGGCTTTGCAAAATCATACCCTGCGATGACCTCTACTTATTGACACCAAGTAGCAGTAGTTCTAGGTAACCATGAAAATTACTTGACTACTGATACTGTTCCATATTCCAGGGTTTGACTAAATCAGCCTGATGAACACGCAAGGGGAAGAAAACTCCTGAACTTCTAGTGCGATGCAAGAATACTACTGAGTCTGGCCAACTGAGCTAGCCTCAATTGGTTCAACATGTGGTTCAAAAGGTGATAAAAAAGGGAATTATCCAAATCTTTGAAGCTGATATCAATTAGGGAACTTGTTTAGGCGTGTATTTAGCTTTATTGTCATTGGAGATACATCCAAGACTGAGCTTATAATATACAGATTAATAAAAAAAACGGGGTGCTTTTCCACATTAAGATGTTAATAAACACATTATTTTGAACAGTGAAGAAAATAATATCATTAATGTTTGAAATAAGGGTAACAATTATAAAGGACTTGAGCACGGCAATGCCAGAGAAGTAGAAATACTAAGCAAAAAAGAAAAGAGTTAAGCAATTATCCTTATGCATTGATCTTGAGATGAACGAGTTTCAATTTAACGTCAAAATTCACTTTTCTCAAAGATAAATGTGTTTCAATCAACGAGCTTTAAATGACGAATCACTCTCATTATGAAAGTGGACAATCCAAACGAAACCGCATTGATCGAGACGGGTTTTACCCATTTTTTTGGCAATGGGTTCGGCTTTGGTTTTTAATTTGAAAAACTCGTAGAAAGAAAGGAGAAAAGGTCACAAATGAAAGACTGAAAGATAAAAGATCCGACGGATTTTAGTTTGGGTTTGCTTTTGTATAATATGAGATGAGATATGAGAACCGAGTCCAAATTGAGCCCAAAAACTTGAACCATAACTGTAGAAACATAAACGTCCTTGTACATACACACTGCATACTTCCTAAATATATACTACATATTTACGTAAAACGGGACGGTTCAATGGACACCCTAAAAAAACACCCTAACTCTCAATCTCATAGTTCCCAATTAAATTTTTATAATCCGAACCGTTCAATATGTGCAGAATGTGATTTTAAGGGTGTCCGCGAGAAATTAGCAAAAAAAAAAAAGACCGGAAAAAGCTTGATTTGAGCAGTTTTTATTTGAACCATTCAATAAAAAACTGTTCGAAACTGTTCGGATCAAGCCCTTCTCGGTCATTTTTTTTGCTGATTTCTTGCGGGTACCCTTAAAATCACGTTCTGATCACATTGAGCGGCTCGGATCGTCAAAATTTGATCGGGAACTATGAGGTGTTTTTCTAGGTGTCCCCGGAACCGCCCCGTACATAAAATATCCTCAACTGTTATGGCTTTCTGGCGATATCCACCAGAGGTATGTGGCCCTACAACTGTTAAGTATCCTGACAATCGAAAAAGAAAGAAGATAGAGAGTATCAAAGCTTGTGGTCATAGTCACAAGGCGGCAGACAGCTGTGGTGACCCGCATATTTACCGGATTCTTCAACGCCATGCTTTCTATTGATTTATCTCTATCTCTTGTTCCTAATCCTTGTTTTGCATGTTTCGTTGATTGTCTTCGGCTTTGAGGGGATGCTTGTTTTTTCTTTTGGCTTTTGTGAGGGTGTTTTGTTCGGCCTTGTTTGTTTCTTCAGTTTTGTTGGGCCTTTGTTTTGATTGTCGGGTTGTTTTAGTTTGGGTGGTTTGTGTATGGTTTGTGTATGCATGGACAACTATGGATGTTCTTTCTTGTGTGATTTTAATGGGATGATTTTGTTTGTCGAAAAAATATCCTCACATATACTTCCTAACTAGGTTGATCTTATTTGTCAAAAAAATATCATCATATTTACATACACACGCAGAAAAACCCGGTTTAGGAAAAAACCGAACGAAAACAATCCCTGTCGATTACGATTAAGGTCTAAGTGATAGAAAACCCGTTGCGTAAATTTGTTTATGATTTTTTTTTCTCCAAAACGTGATAACAGAAACTTTTAAGAAAAACACCAAATAAAAAAGCACGTTTTGTTTTAAAGAATCAAGCTTAGACAAATAGCTAAAATTCAGCTTTTTAAAACATGGCTGCACAAAATATCATTTCATGTTATGCCCCCTTCGTACATGAAATCTGGGTTCCATCCCTGCTTCCTACAACCTTGTAACCTTAATAGCCATTGCTTACTCTGAGTTGGCCTACTTTGTAACCTTGTTTAATGCTTGTACATGCTTAAGTTGATTAACGAAATGATATATCATTTGTGCGAGTGCCTTGTTTCTCACCTCGAGTTTGTTGCTTACGTTGTTGGTTCTGGTGTACTACTTGTTTGCTTGCATTGCAAACACGTCTTGGCTTTGAGCTTGGCGGGCTAGCAAGTGAGTTTGTCCACACACGTCGTACCTCATTCACGAGGCCGCCGTGTGTCGCTCCGCCAAGACTCTAACCTCAAACCCAAGGCCTAGAAAAGAAGCGCCTCATCATCCAGAACGATCTTTAGAGCCTCAATCCCACACCCGCCCTAATAACAGATGGTAACAGTTTAAGCGATTTGTGGATAGTATATATATGCTTGAGCCTTGAGCCAATTGTTCTTTCCAACAAACTGGAGAACCCAGCAAAGCAAATTGTGAAAACCAATTCAAAGTCACCATCCAAACCGTTAAATGACCAACCCCATGGGACGCAATCCACACGGTAAAATTGAAACAAAGAGCATCTCTCTCTCTCTCTCTCTCTCTCTCTCTCTCTCTCCACTTTTCGAAGAAAAAAAATTCCTAGACACTTTTCGAAGGAAAAAAAATTCCATTGAAGAAAACAAGCTCTTTGCATCCACGTGGCAAAATATGAGCTCTGGATAAGGGCAAGAAAAGGAGCAAGAGCACGAATCGCAATGGAATATAAGTAGGGGAGTGCTTTCACAGCCCAAACCCTTTGATTCTAGTAATAATGTATGCTCAGACGAATCAATGCACCAGAAGAAGGGAAATGAGGCAGACGTGTACTACTAATTGGAGCTGGAATATTTGACAATTACGATAATCAACTACTACTTGACAAGAAAAAGTAGTATACCAGGAACTCCATGACAACACACTCCAATTTCGACCATTGTTAGAACGTATTGAGTTGCCAACCCAAATGGATGGAGGCCTGTGACAGAAAAAACCCAGAGAAAAAGAAAACAAAGAGTCTAAGACAGCATCTCCTACTCTAGAGTCCATTCCCGGGGAAGACGATTTCTACAAGGACACCATTGACTAGTGGGCTAAAAGGCTGAAAAGAAGCAAATGAATCATCGAGAGAGTTCAAAAAAGAATTGCCGGACAAAATGATTGTTGTGACGGTATGACCTCACTGTTACAAAACCACCGAATATAGTGAATGGCGATGAGTATCAGCCTAAAACAAATTAACTTTGCAAAAGTCAAGTGAACACACTGAATATAGTGTATGTGACCAATAGACGACAATGGCGATGTCTAACATTAATTTCACAAGTCACAGTATCCAAGGCTTTTGTTTCAGCCTACGAATTTGAGCCGTTCAATATAACCTTTCATCTGATATTGTATGATAAAAGCATTTGGAAATTCAGGATTTGCGAACACTGTGAACGAATCATGCAACTAACCCTTTCAATGCCTTGTGCTTAAGCAGCAAACTAAATGAATAAATTAGGCACAGTACTGAAGAACACAAAAGATATTGCACCAAAAGAGGCTCTGTCAAAAGAATCAAGAGCAGATATTTTATATCATAAGTGAAGAATTTCTCCCCAGTATCCCCGCAATTACAAGGCTATACCCCCATATCTCCTCTCAAAGACAAAAAGACCATTCCTCCTTTATATACAAAACCATGGGATGAACCCCTAACTTTCCCCTTCTAATCGCGTTTCCCGAAACCATTTCTCCACCTTTCCCCATTGTTCACGTACAATGCAAAACTAAGGAAATATACCCAACCATGTAGAAACACTCAAGTCCCATTTACCCCTATTTCCTTCAAATTCTCCCCCACTTTTCCCAAAACCACGAAAAATAAAACGAAATACTGAAATATGGAATGTGGCGCAACAATTAAAAACCAAGCCTACGATTGATTACCTTGGCTGATGTCGCATATTAAACGATCGAGCTGGTCTAACGGACGGTTGAGGCGACGAATTACCAAAGAATGTAGTCTGTGATTGGGTAACCATATCAACCATGGATGGAGTCTGATAAGACTGCACAAGGCTTGTACTATGCATGGAGTCACCTCGTGCAGTTGCTCTCTGCCATGAATGTGAACTCAATCCAGACAACACATAAGCCCTTCCAGATGACTCATACACCTGGCGATTCGCCATCCTTTCTTGCATTTCCCTCAGTTCTGCACCCAAGGCAATGCATAACCGATCACCAGCTCTCATGGAAACGGTTTCTGACATTGCTTTATGACATCTGCCAAGGACAGACACTGCACCAGATAAATCACCCCTTTCGGCTGCAGCTCTTGCTTCCGATATTGCCTCTGCTGCTAAGAGCCTGTTCCGCTGCCTATCCACTTCCACTGGCACCACTAAGTCTCTAACTATGTCAGGCCTAGGAATCTTGAGCTCATCAGCTTCTTCAAAGGTAACCGATTCTTTTGTAATGGGGTCTTTGTAAACACATCTGACCTTCAACAAAGACGTCTCATCAGAGGACCCTTCATCGATGACCGGAATATCGACTGTCACCAGAAAATCTCTCTCTTCTTCGGCATACAAGTCTCCTACATCGATAAACCCCTGTCTTGCACAAGGCATCACTCTTGTTTTATAACTTCCTGCTTTTACTGAACCAAGCTGCAGTCTTGGATGAACACATTCAACTCCCACCTCTAGTTCCTGCACCACTACACTGAGAAGCCCACCAATGCACTGTGCAAAGGCATCCTGAATCACACTCTCAGCTTCTATGAAAGAAAACGTCCCCCCAGAATTTTCAGAGACTGAGTGCATTAATTTAGAATCATGGTCCCCACCAAACCCAAAAGCATGAACTGGAATCTTTGATCCTGTACCACCATTCTCATGATTTGAAAACGGGAGAAGTGGCTGGTAATCGAATTGGGAACGGGAACCAACTGGACTGCTGACAGTGTATGTATCCTGTCCATCAGATAATAGTATGATGCTGCCCACTGGATTCTTCCACTTCCGGTCAGTAACAACCTTAGCAGCTTTCCTTAGACCATCAGCAATGTTGGTCCCACCATTTGAAGTCAGGCCATTAACTGCTTGTAGCGCTGCTTGTTTTCCAGTATCAGTCATTCGACGGAGTGGAAACAAACGGCGGGCGGTGGAGGAGAAGGCGATAACTGAAAGCCTGTCACAAGGGCCAAGGTGTTGTATCACGAAACCCATGGCTCGTTTTAGCAACGCTAGTTTTGTACCCGCCATGCTTCCACTGACATCAAGCACTGTGACAAGATCAACTGGAGCACGAGAATTAGGTTCATTTGCCCCACGCTTTTGTCTTCTGCTAGTAAGAGCTTTTAGATGGATTAGGATAGTGAAATTTTTATGAGAAGCTGACCTTGACACAGCAGACATTTCTGGGTATGTTTTGACCTCTATTGCTCCAATAGACCGGTCATTATCATAAACATCTTTACGGAATGAGGACTTTTCAGTAAGCTCTGGTTGGTGATCAAGATGTTCATCGTCATTGAAAAAAAGTGGTTCAGAGGGATGAAAAAGTGATGTAGCATGCCGCCTATTATTTGCACTGGCGCGAGGGGGCGGAAGCCAGTGGGCCCCTGCAACTGTGTGCATTCCTTCCCTTCCATGGGAAGGTTTCTGAAAGGGGATTTCCTTCCATTTCGCTCTGCAAACGGGACAGATTTTGCTTCCATGTGTTACGTTAGAAGCAACACAGTGGAAGTGGAAGGAGTGGGAGCATTCTGCAGTGAAAATGGCATGACCCTGGCCTGGTTTCATGGTGTTAAGGCATATTGAACAAATCTTCTGCAGTTGGAAAGAAATGCTAGTGAAAAACGTACTTAAGGACACAAAATCAAGATAAAAAACAGTAAGGTTTAGGGAAACGACCTCAACAATAAAATATTTACATTGCTATTGCAATTCCAGATATACAATCACAATCACAATCCAAATATCATGCATTTTAGCCATTAAGAGAGCCTATATTGAAGTGCAGAATTCATAACATCAACAAAATTATAGCTTAGGAAGATATTTGATTGGTGATTTGATCAAGTCATCTAGCTAGTTTGGAGACGAAATAAAGACTCTCGGATGACTTGAATGAAAATATCTCTTCTGAAGTTATTACATCTTTAAAAAGAACCCCTCCCAAATGATAGCAGTCCCAAATCCCATTCATAGGCCATAAAATTACTTGAACTGTATACTGGAGCTTAGATCGCTCAAGTATCCTTAATCAGCAAATCGTATTTCCAGCGCACATCTCTGGACGATAAGGATCAACAGTTGTTGCTACTTCAAAACTTAACAAATCAACTGACCCGTGTAGCCAAATGACTCCTTTGATAATCTTGTTGGATTATTCAACATGTTAAAACAAATACATATTGAAAAGGTCTGAATTACTAATCTTTCAAAAAATGCAAGCATTATAAGGCAAAATTGGTCGCAGAATGTCCAGTAGTTACCCCACTCGGGTGGTGTTAAAAGACTGACCCCATGTCTGCATGTCAGCCACATAATTGGGTCAGCTGCATGAAAAGAAGAATAGTATGCGACCTATCCCCGTCCTATTCTATCTAGAGTAAAGAAAATTCACTTGAAACTGCACCATTGTGGGTCAAACCAGTTCACAACTAGTATGAGTCAAAGTGATCTAGTCAAAAGATGAGGAGAATATACTGGTAAATGAGGAAAAATAAAGAGAGAAACTTCTTTAAAAGAGAAGGGTAACAAGCAACTCTCAGACTAATGATGAAGCTTTCAAGGCAATAAAAAAGGTGGAAATATCAAAGCCCATTTATCAAAAGGAGGACAAAAATCATTAGTTGCTCTTATATGATTATTCTTTTTAGCCCTCATCTCACTTTGATGAACTCTCTCAATCAACGGTCTACAGGCTTTTCCAAGATTACATCAAAAGGAGAGAGAGAGAGAGAGAGAGAGAGAGAGAGAGAGAGATGTCTGAGAGGAATAGTGCAGCTGCTGACCGGACAAAGCACTTTCCTTTAAGGAGGGGAAGAAAAAGGGAAGAGGACACTGTAGTTTTCCTTTCACAAAGAGGCTAGAGGACACTGGTCCTTAAAGGGACTTATCTACTTTACCAGTTTACCAAATAAAGCCATATGTGAACTGAAAACTGCATGACAACCAATAACCCATCTTCACAAATCACACCATTATTAGACATCCATACCCCATATCAGCTGAGCACCAACCCCACATGAAAAAGACCAAAAACACACTTAACCCAACAAAAAGAAGGATAAAAAAGATACCCTTTGACCGCTACACTTATTCCAAAAACCATTTTCACCCTACGCTTTCAGTTGTTCTTACACTTGAGGTCATGTCTCAAGTTTGGCCCCTTCATCCATCTGCTGGTCAATTGATGGTTATGTGGACTCTGATTGTGAGGTCATATGCAGACCTCACCAGAACGAAAGATGAATGGAAGGGCTACATTGACACTCAGAGTCTTGACCTAAGATACAGAATGCACCCGCGTGAACGTGAACGTGAACTAAACCGGTAGCGCAAGACTGTGACAGTGTCATTTGAAAACATCGAACTACTAAAATTCATGCTAGCGAGAATTAAGAATGTGAGGATTGATGAGAGGGAGAGCGAAAAGTCCCATTGTGAGACTGTGATCTAGGACTTGACCTTGCCTAACACAACTGGAAGTGGAAGGTGTGAAGTGAGATTTTAGTAAAAATACAAGGGTATATAGAGTGTAATTTCCCATAATATTACTACTTCAATAACAGCCACCAATTCCTTTACACAATACAATTATTCTAATCACTAGCAGAGTCCACCAATGAATATCTCGAACAAAGAAGCACTAGAATGAAGACCTCTTCAGAGATAGAAACAAAATTGAAATTAATTCCGGTTACTAAATTATTAGAAGGCACAAAAAACATACAGAAATGGGAGTCGAAATATTGAATCTGCCATCTCTTTGCTTTAGTAAGTCAGTATTAGAAACTTTTATTTATATTTTATAATTCTAGGTGTGTGAACCAGCCTACGCATATCTTGAGTAATATCTAGGACTGCAGCTCAACAAATCGGTAGGACCCAATACCAGTGCCCATTAGCGGGAGTCTAATTAAAGTTGGAAGAAAATATGTATGGCCTGGGTCCATAAGAAAATATGTATGGCCTGGGTCCATAAGAAAATATGTATGGCCTG
>BPLS01000304.1:785275-801913 GCA_019656275.1 Rhododendron kiyosumense
GGTCCATAAGAGCTCATGGCAGGGTTTCGAACCTGAAACTTTTGAGGGATATTCATATCGATTTATATAAAACATTCACGAAGGGCTATAATACACACCCTTATTGTTGAAAAGTTATAACTTTGTTGTATAAGTTACGACTTACGAGACGCACCAATATATTACGATTCTAGTGAAAATATTACGAATTCTAAACATTATACATTCTATTGCTAAAAAATTATGACTTGTTGGTATAAAAGCTATCAGATTCACCGAAACATTATGAATTCAAGTGAAAATGTTACGAATCTTGTTGCTGAAAAGTTACGAGTTTAGAACGAAATTTACAAAGCACACCAAATTCTATGAAGTATAAGTGAAGATGGTTAACACTTTTAAGAGCGTATAGGTTAACACTTTTAAGGGGCCTATATTGTAGACTTATCGTATATATAAAAGTGAAAATCTGAAGAGAGAAGTGATAAGAAACACGAACTTTGGACGATTTGGAGCCGTACAAGGGCAACCGGAGGCCCGAGGACGACGGAATCGGCGTGGTGGGCATCCGGAAATCGTTGCTCATCGCCGCCGCAGAGAGCAGAGCGTCGTCGGAGAAAACGGCGGCGGCCGCGGAGTACGGCGGAGCGCCCTCTGCTGAGGCGCGAGGGACGAAGAGGCACGTCAGAGCGAGCTTCGCTTTCCTCCATTTGCTTCCCATTCTGCGATCTGGTACCTCACTACAGAGAGAGAGAGAGAGAGAGAGAGGGGGGTTTAGTTATGTAGCAGCAGTAAATATGTAATCTTTGTTCAGGACTTGGGAAGGTGTGAAAGGCCGCATAGTAACGAGAGCAGATCTTCGAGTGCTCGTATTTTTAGCTGGTGCTTCTCTCTCTCTCTCTCTCTCTCTCTCTCTCTCATCTCTTTTTGAACACAGAAACCAATAGGAAGATTGGACCAAAGCAAAACATATATGCAGACATCCCGATACAGAAACAGTATTGTACTATAGAGTGAAGACAGTGATGAGAGAGAGAGAGAGAGAGAGAGAGAGAGAGAGAGAGCTGTAAGCTGTAAACTAATCTAAAGGGTAAAGGGTGAGGATTTGGTTTTATGAGAGGTCTTGGTTTTGACCTTCCAAGGGGCTTTTTGAAATGATTCTACAATTAGTTGGGACCGGAACATACACCTAATTAGTCACATAAATGCGTGCGTGTACGTGAGTGAGAGCGAGCGAGCGCGATCTTGAACACGTCTCTCAAGAGCAGTACCCTAAATTTGCAAAAATAATGATTGAGATCGTGAGAGCATAGCGAGAATTGAGAGTTCCAAATCGAAAGATCGTGTGACTAAAGTTGCAAAAAATTGTTTGTGTCGTATGGCGTAAAAGAAAAGGGAGAGAAGTCAAGGGCAAAATGGAAGTAAAAAAAAGTTTTAGTGTATAAGAAATAACTTTATTTTTAACAGTAAGTTATAGATAAAAAAGAAAACAGCTGAGAATATGGTATCAATCATGTTAAATATTTACGGCAGGACAATCTTTTTAATACAAAATGATTAAGCATCCACGCTAATCAGCCAAAACAAACAAAAAATAATTATATGATTGCGATCCACGCTAGTCACTAGACTGAATACTATTTGTGTCTTGTTTGGCCTTAGTTCCAATTTTATTGGATACTAAGAATTATATGATTGCGATACAGTTATCTAAAGATAAATTGATTTTGATTTCTGAAATTATATATGTTGATATAAATCATGGACGTGTTTGGCCGCTTCATTTTTTGCATTTTGCATTATAAAGTTTTGTACATATTTTTTTATAATGTTTGAGAGTAAGTTTCAAAATGCACTCTATCAAAATGAATTCTAAAAAAAGAAATTCGTAAAATGCATCCTCCTATCATATAAAAATCACGTCAAGAGAAGCTTTTGAATTTTGATTTTGTTTTCTCTGATAAATCCTTCGTGCAAATTTTATTCTACACGCATCATTGACATACTTTTTCTAATTCTTGTTACAATTCAAAAATCTATAATCCACAACTCATAATCCAACATCTAAGAGGCAATCAGCTCCCGAACACCCCTTATATTGACATGATTTTTTAATACTAAAAAATTCAGGCACAATATTTTGAGACGGAAAAGTAATTATTAAAAAATTTGATGATTACTAACAAAAATACTGAAATAGAATCCAAAATAATAATAATAATAATAACCATGTACGGCCAACATCTTGTTCCTATCATTTTCATTGACCTGGGAGAGAAAACCTATTGGTTGATGAACTGAAGAATAAAGGCAAGTAGGATTTCCGTAAGCGTTCCTCTCCGTTATCGCAAGAGCCAATAGTTTCAGTTGAAGAACTGACCGTTTAACGTCAAGTCCGGGACTATGTATGCTGATCTCGACTAATTTTATGGACTCAATCCTCCTACCCGATTGCTTGCAGGAAATCTAGTCATACTCACATCTTCACAAATCTAAATTGACTATGTATTGGCGGCGTTTTATAGAATATCGATACGAAGTGTTTTTTTTGTTAAAGTGTGAATTTTTTACCCTCCTAAAAGTGCAAGTATTTAACCTAAGCATAAAATTGCCCCAAATATTCCATCCAAATCTATCATACTTCTCAACGCGTATGTATGATATTTCATTATTTATACACATTACTTCTATTTTGATCCCACCAGCCATGATTTCTGGCTCCGATCATGCCTAAGATTTCTGATAAATTTTCTTGACCTTCTATACAACTTGCAGATACAGGTCAAAGAGTTTTAACGTCCAGAATGGGATCCCAACGGTGAATTAGATTCGCATGCGACTCCAATAGTAGATCACCACATCTCCTATTCTTGTTTTTAGAATTGTTACTCTCAGGTAAGACTTTGAACCTACTAACCATCATGATTTCGGGATCCGACCGTAGTTGCCTAAAATTATTGAGAGATACTTTGACCTTCGATACAACCATCAGATTCAAGTCTAAGAGTGTCGAAATATATACAGTGATTCTGCGTGCTAACATGGGACTACAATGGTGGATTAGATTTGCATGCATCTGCCCGTATGACCAAGATTACACAGACCATGCAACCAATTTTGTCAAGAAGACTGGTTCTGTGCAGTATATAATACAAGGATTGGACGCTTTTGTGGTATCCTTTTAAGCTTGATTAGTTATACTAGTCATTTGGAAATTTTGCTTGTTGGGGGGGAGGCTGGGGGCAATCTCAGTTGACCCATCGGCGCTTAGGCTCGTTTCGTGAAATAAGAAAATAATTATCTAATTCAGCAATAATTTAAATTTAACTTAATCGTCCGGCTCAAGTGTCTTCGAAGCCTTCTTATCTTTTTTCATTTTATGGATTCGGAAACTTAGAATATGGCCGGATCAGAATCCTACATCATCAGTGATCCTCTTTTATTAGAATAGAAATTAAAACTACGGTCGTTCGGCTCAGAAATGACACCCTTGCAAAATTTTGATTTGTGCATCAAATTTATATATAGGGAAGACAAGCAAATTATGCTGCGATTCCATCGTTCTAGCTAGCATTGTCATTTTGAGCATTGATTTCTTTGTCCGTTAGTTTACACTTTTTAATTCCGTATGTTTTTTACTCATTGAGATTAGCTAATTTGTGTACTTAAAAGTCTTAACTTTAGTATTAAAGTAGTACTACTAGTAGTAATTAGAGAAAACCATTGTCCTAATTTGTCGTTTAGGGACACCATTAATGGGAGATGTTCCCTTTTGAGAAGGGAAACCAGCTTTATGTCCTTTTCTGTTGACTTGTCCGATAAAGAGTGAAACATTTATGCTTTGTTTGGATGAGTTTTTGAAAAAAATTTGTGAAATTTTGTGGGGTAATTAGTGGAGAGAGAAATGAGAATAATGATTAGAAATAGAGATAAACAATTATTGAAAATAGAAATAATGAGATTTGTTTTAAGTTTGAGAATTTTTTTTAAAAAAGCAATACAAACAAAGCATTAAAGATTCAAAAGATGAGTCCAACTCCAACATTTTGGTTTGAGGTGATTTTTTTGTTTTTATGTTTTGTACTGTATTTTGTTTTTTGTTTTTGTATTTTGACCGGTGATGTCCCTTTTATAATGATATACTTCCTCCGTTCCATTTTTATTGTTCATTTTCGTTTTTCGTGTCGTTCTTTCAACACTTATATTTCCCAATCTATAATGTTTTTCATAATTTTAAAAACTTTGTATTATAGATCTAATTGAAAACTGTCAAACAAGATCCATATTGTATATTTTTGAAAATTCATATTGAAAGATATAAACGTTGAAAAAAAGACACGAAAAACGAAAATAAACAATAAAAATGGAATGGAGGGAGTACTGTAGTATAATATGAAATGTTTCTGAGTTGATCAAAAAAGGATACAAGAGAGAGAGGCCCAACCCCGGTCCCCAGGCATTATCTGTGCGCACTTGCTGTGGAGTTAGTTGGGTTGTTCAAAAATTCATTTTTTAAACGTAGGTACAAAATTAGTTGGAGCATTAAAGAAAATTAAATTCTTAATTTCTCACTCGATTTTAAGCATTTCTCTGGTCTCAAAAGGAGTTAAAAATGGGGGAAGGCGAATTGAGAGATCGGATGGTGTTGTACAGTGGTGTTCGCAGCACGCTTTCGAGCCGTCGGATCATACATCTGACAGCTCAGATCTTATCTCGATAATGAATGGCTCTCGATCGTTGATTGTCGAGATGAGATCCGAACCATTGGATGTACGATCCGACGGCTCGAAGATGGCGGTGCTGCGCATCTCTCTGCACAGCACCAATCCGAAATCCGGGAAAGACACCATGGTCGTGGGTCCCCTGTTCATGTTGTCTAGTGGCAAAGGAATAACTCCCACCTCTAAAAAAAAAGATGAGAAGAAGTCCTGTTTTTTGTTTTTATTATTTTCTGATGAAATGGGCCCCCACCCCATTTATCAGTAATAGCATCATGGGTTGTCCAATCCTGTGCTGAGTGCGGTGGGTGCTGGCTTTTCAGAAGGTTGGTTGGTATCTAGCAAGTGGGTTGTGCATCTTCAAGTTGATTGATTATGGTGCCTTCAATTGTGAGAAAAAAAGATGGAGTGGAATTAAACCTTTGTTAGTAGATAGAGAAAGAAAGCATCATCATGAGTTGCAAGGCTAAACAAAGTGGCCAATCAAGAGAATTGGGATGGTAGTCGAGCTGGTAAAGTCGCGGGACAAAACTCCTTCACTTTTTATGCCATCGAATTTTGACCAGTTTATAAGATAGTAGTATTTGTGAATCGGACGTTGCAGGTGAGTTCACTCTCGCTGACACTCATCTCAGTGGGGTTGTAGTGATGAGCTGTTCCTTCCAGAGCAATACCTGTCTTGCAGTTGAACATCTCAGAATGGTTAGAAGAGTCATTACGACAAAGAAAAATCATTATGTTGGCCTCGCAGTTGAATGTCTCGGCATGGTTAGAAAAGTCATTACGCCCAAAAAGAATCATTATGCTGGTCGCCCCTTTCTAATAGTACTTTATTTGAGCAGAAAAAATAAGGTAAGAGAAGAGATATTCACGCGAGAGTAATAAATAGTGTGGACTTGATCAGGGAAAAAAATAAATTACGGGGACCTAACATGTGATCATGATACATACTAATAACTCCACTTGGCAAAAAGTCAATGCTTTATAATGTGGTGATCATACACACTCATTAATCAGTAAATTGACTCTCAACAACTCTCTCTCTCTCTCTCTCTCTCCTACTCAAAACTTTAGTCAGCCCATAGCTGATGCTGTTTTACAAAATGGTGTTGTTTGATGTTTAATCCAAGGTACTTAGGCTCCGTTCCGGAACGCTTCTTAAAAAATAAGTACTTATTTTACAACTTCTCATTCAAAAATAATAAGGGCCATTCCACAAAATTCAAATCAAAAATTCCTTTCACATTTTCAAACTCAAAAATAATATAAATGAAAAAAAAATCAATTTTTTTTGCATCGTATTAAAGATCTCAATGAGATCTATCAAACAAGATCCATAGTGATAGGAAAATTATTTGCATAAATACATGATTTTTGAGCTTGAAGTTGCCTTATACAAAAAATAAGACTGTTGCTATGATAATGGGCGCCAGCGGAGAGAAATCGCACCGGTGGCCACGCCGGGCAGTCTCCGGCCACCGGACGGCCGATCCGAGCCGTCCGGTGGCCGGAGACTGCCCGGCGTGGCCACCAGTGCGATTTCACTCCCGGCACCCATTGGCACCTATGTAAATTCTTCCAAATAAGTGGAAAGCTTCTTATTTTTCTGGAACGGGGTTTCTTTTTCCACAAAAAATAAGAACTTTTTATGGTTCTGGAACACAGCCTTATTACTTCTATGTGAAATGGAATATCAAACAAAACGAATTGTAAAATAAAGCGGTTGTTGTCCTGCGCTTTTTGGGCCTTTTTGTGTTGTTTTTTTTTTTTTTTTTCATTCGTTAGTTTTGCGCCACATTTTTGTAAATTATTGATTCGTCTCAACGATATAAATCGGAGAAATATGAAATTGTGACTTTTACCTAAATTTTCTAGAAAACAAAAGTCAACATTAATTTGGAAACCCAAACTTAAACATTAATTGACCTTCATGTAAATAGAAAAGCAAAGCTCCGTCTTTTTTTCTTTTTTTTTTTCTAGAAAAACTGGGAAAAAGCCTAAACAAAGTCCTATCAACCTTCAACGTAAACAAAACTCCTGTTTTTCAGTAATCGGCAGTGCTAATAAGTAGTACTAAAACTCATCCCATATGTAAATTTCATTTTTACGTAGAAATGTAAATTTCATTTTTTTTTATAGTAATTCAAGGGTCATGACCAATTTATACGCATCTCGATTAAGTTGCAGTAAGTAGCACTTACCAGTTACCATTGTGCATGACATGAGAAAATTTTTATTTTTTTTTGGGGTCAAAAGTGAGAAGATTGTGGACCCGGGGGTGCTGTAGTGCACCCCGCACTAAATGTGTAGTCTAGCCAATCCGGCCATCCATCTCAGTAATGGACGGCTCGAATTTTCATCTGAATAATGGACGACTTAGATTTATAGGAGCTTGGATTAAATCCGATCCATCTGTGCCGAGATGGACGGTCGGATCAGCCACATTACAGGTGTAGTGCGACCGGGTACACTACAGCCCCTCCCATGCCCAAACGAAGATCATTACAAAGAACTTGGATAAAGCCAAACTAATTGTCTACCAAATACAAAACGAGTAAATCACATTAATCGATTTCTGACACTTTTAAACTGTCTAATATCTAATTAGAAGTCTCAAAGAAAAGTGCAAAGTTAAAGACAAAAGACACTAATCAAAGGGAATGAGAAAGTTGAAATATCTTATAGCATGATATTGAAATTGGATAGGGACTTTCCGTTTGACCAAAAAAAAACAAGAAATTGGATGGGGACAACCAAAATCGGATGACAACAACTACTATATCCCGTGATTCTACAATTGGCCAGTTGAATTTACTAATCAGTAGTATATACAATAGAAATAGGGTATTGATAATGCTAAAACTGTTTTTGTTTGTACCAAAAATTTAATACATAAATGTCTTGTACATTGCACATGGTACAAGTCTGTTGTGCACTAAAATTTTGACAAAAAAAAAAAAAACAGTTTTGACACCAACAAAAACAATTTTGACATTGTTATTTACCTAGAAAGTATTGGGATGTTGAAGTCAATAAAAGAATAAACAAAATGCAAGTCGTGTTCTTATCAACCTTTCCATTTTGGTATTTAATTAAAGGGCCGTATTTTCATTATTTCCGGTTATCTTTCTAAAAAAAAGATTGTTTGCAATCTATCTATCTATCTATCTGTACCATGTATTATAAGAATGTAGTTATCTAAAAAAAAAAAAAAAAAACTCTCTCCTTGGCTCTCTCTCTTTTACATGAAATTTTCTTATTTTTTCCCCTTATTCTACACTTTTTTTTTTCAAAAAGTAAAATATATACTTTATTTTTCTTGAAAATAAAACTAAGTTCAATCAATAAGAACATAACAAATACACCTTGAAACCTCTCACTTTTCTTCATTTCTTTATTTTTTTTATTGTTTTAGAATTCTCCTAATTATTTTACGAGAGTAAATTTCAAGAGCTACTCGCAGCATTTCACCGATATGCACTTGTGCAGGACAACAGAAAAAAAAAAGTTTTCATTGATGTTTTTTCCGTCCCGTGCATCAAACGGATGACACTCTAGTTATTTTCGAACAATAAGTATTTCGTTCATGGCATAGGATTAGACAGCTAACCACACATCATTAACTGCGGGGTCACCTTCGGATGCCAATGGCGACGTTGATTGTGTAGAAAGGTCATGTTTAGAATCTATCTAATTTTTTGTCGCTACCTTATTAGAAAAACATGATGACAAAGAGTAGCACATCTGCCAATATAGTAGCGTCCAATCAAATTTAATTAGTCAATGTAGGAGCATTATTCAATAGGATATTTGCTTTCTTTCTCTCTTTTGGTCAATAGAATAAGGGATTTTTATATTTGGTCCTGCTTTCCCATTGAACTTTGTGCATGTGAAATTTAGTCCTTCTAGCTGTGCCTTGCTGGCTGCTTTGTCTGTCAATGGATTTGGATGCTTTATTATTGGCTCATGTTGGCCTATTGATAGGCATGCTTCCCATGCATTTTGGATGATTGCAAAATCAACTACTACATGAAATATAAATTAATTTTTGGAGTTTTTATTATTCCTACTTTATTTGACTTTTGTTTATGCAAATTATCACATGTGGAGAGTGAAGTTAATGATAGGATAACGCGGTAATTAAAGTCACATAAGGTATTTGCCTAAATCACTACGAAAAAAAAACCATATCAAATCGTGCCAGTGTTATGTATTCTTTTCGAAGAGGAAAAAAAATAATGGAACCATTTTTTTCCCCCAAACGTCCTGAAATTACACTCTCTTAATCCATAGTCTACCTGGAAAAAAAAAAAAAAAACAGTGAAATTTTTTCTCTCTTTTGTCCTGGTAAGCCAACCGTGCTAAAAAAAAACCCTACCAAAATGAAAATAGAATAAAATAAAATAACTGTCGTAACAGCATTACTCTCACGAAAAAGACTGCATTGTTTAAAGGCTTAGACTAGGGAAATAAAATAAAAAAACATTGCAAGTTCAAAAATTCCCAATGACAGAATATACTAAATGCTGTAAATTAATGCTCTATTATAAACGATGTGAAAATGAATAGGGAAAATGACAGCCCATGACGTGTTTTGATAATTAATACCCGACAAGGACAAGCTAAGGACATTTGTTAATGCTGAAAATGTCTTTAGTGGATATTAATTATCAAAACATGTCCTTGACCGTCATTTTCCTAAATGAATATGGACGTTCAAGGCCCATTCGAAAGCTTCTTTGATTGATCCAAAGGCTCAAGAGGAAAACTTGTCCAAGCGACAAAAGCCCAACCTCCCAAAAGTTCCGCTAAAACAATTGAGGGTAAATATCACTACCAGTATTCGGTTATATTAGACTCGCGAACCTCGTGACATTATGGAAATAATAATATTTCTTTTGAAAGCCATCCGTATTTTGGGGGTGTACGTGTAATTATTTTTGCTCCCGAATAAATATATTCAGTCTCCGCATTGAAGCCTCCTCTCAACAATGAATTTTTTTATTTGCCGCCTGGAATTGTATGCCGATCACAAATGTTTTACTCCCTCCGTCCCATTTTCATTGTCCATTATTCCTTTTTCATTTTTTTGTCTCTTGCTTATATCTTTCAATCTATAATATTTTTCATGATTTTGACATTTTTGTATTATAGAACAAATTGAAATCTATCAAATAAGATCCATATTGCATATTTTTGGAGATTCACATTGAAAGATATAAGCGATTGAAAACTGCACGAGTATCAAAAAAGGACAATAAATTTGGGACGGAGGGAGTATTTTTTTGACGTGACAAGATTCGTGAACAAGCTTAAGCTCGACTAAAACCTTAGCCAGCTCGAGCTTGAAATTTTAATTGGAGCTCGCCAAAAACTTAACAACTCTAAGCATGCTAAAATTTAGCTCAGCTCGGCCCGTTACAGCCCTAATCGTCTGAAGTGAAATCTATTGACTAGACATATTTGCAATGTGATCACACCACACTAGGGGTGTAAACGAGCTGAGCCGAACCGAGCTTCGGCGAGCTCGAGCTCAACTCGTTTACTTAATGAGCCAAAAATCCAAGCTCGAGCCTTAACGAGCCAAGTTCAGTTATTTACTAAATGAGCTTCTTTAATCGAGTCGAGCCTCTCTTAACGAGCCGAGCTCCACTCGGCTCATTTAGTAAACGAGCCAAATGCTCGAGTTGAGCTTCTTTAATCGAGTCGAGCCTCCCTTAATGAGCCACTCGACTTGTTTAGTAATTAAGCCGAATACTCGAGCTTGAACTCGGCTCGTTTACTAAATGAGTCAAGCCTTAACGAGCCGAGCTCACGAGCTACTCGGTTCATTTACAGCCCCACACCACACTAACATAGAATCTACCGAATACACATAATTTCACCATTCTTTGGACTCTGCAAACAGAATAATGGACCTTGCTACAGCCACCGACGGGTGGCAACATGATTTTGCACTGACAGGCATGTGGAGCCCACTACAGGGGTTCCGTACGGATGATCCAAGTTGTTCAATAATTTAAAAAAAAAAAAAAAACGAGTGAACTCGTGAAAAATCAACTCAATCTAATACGTATAGATACTCGATCCAATCTTCCATTTTTGAAAAATCGGCAAAAATCGAAAGATTGGATGAAAAATAGAGAGATAAAATCGAACATCTACACATTGAATTGAGCTGATTTCTCAAGAACCACTCTCTTTTTTTTTCTTTTCAAATTACAACTACGATCATTCGTGCGGAACCTGAAGTAGACCACACTTGCCCGTCTGTGCAAAATCGGGCCACCATCCGTTCGTGGCTGTAGGTTTCTGGCAGAATAATTAGTCCATATCTCTTAGTAGGTTTGTTGGTTCGGTTTAACTACAACCTTAAAAATTCCTTCCTATCAACAGAGATGGGGGGAAAAAAATTGTACTAAAAAAGTTACAATAAGAAGCTTCATAGTACCCGAAAAAGGTTGTTATAGACAACAGCTGAACTTTATACAAATTCAGTTTTCAAAAAACCACCTAGACGACTCTGGGATAATGACGAGGCAGAACAATTCTGTACATTAGTAGTATTAACGTTAGAACAAAGACCCAGACGCCCTCACCAAAAATGGCAGCGAAATTTCGACCGGATGGATTGGGAAATTTGTTGCCATCCCATAAGCTCTCACCAAAACCCAAAGGTTACAAAACCCTACACCCACCCACCCACAGCTAGATTTCTTACACACACACAAAAAAAGAGACTACATTCATGGCTAGAATTCAGTCGTCATCGGATAAACAAACAACGTCAGTTGCGATACCTGAACTGGCTACATTAGCTGCTAGACCACCTCCTCCGTTCACCCGTGATACAAATTGAGATAGGTCTAGAGAACGAAAATTTAGCGGCGGCAAAAGGCTTGGCAGACCACCTGGTTGATTATTGTTGTCGAAAAGTCTTTCCCTAGTCCTTCCAGTGACTTCAGCCAGCCGGCCACAATCATAACGGGATGGAGCGTGGGGAATTAAGGGAGAAGTCATGGGAACATGGGGAACTGAGGGAGAAGTCGTGCGAACATGGGGAACTGAGGCAGAAGCAGTGGGAAGATTTATTTGCACTTGTTGAATGGGCAACATCCCCTGTGGGACCACCGAGGAAATACTGGTTGATGGCATGGATGACAAAGGTCTAAACCGTTGAAGATGGGGAGCTGGGGCCCGTATTTCGCCACTAGCTCGGAGATTTCCAGTGGGAGGAGTAATGGGGACGATAAGAGGGGGCCGGGCTGGTGTGGTTGAACAAGGGGGTGATGAATGGTGAACAAACGGCACAGAAGCTGAACTGGTAACACGGGAAGGTCCGTGTGCAGGCCTAGATGACGGTATATGCTGCTGCATGACATTAGAGGGCATACCTGCAAAAATATAAGTAAAAAAGTTTTGGTGCTCAATGTCAAGGATTACACAACCACTTTCTAAACATTCTGAATTTGCGGTATCGAATTATAGTGGCGGTGAGAGCAGTTTGGTGCAACGACAGTTAGGAGAGAAGGCACTTAGACTGGATTGGGAAATTGCATACCTTGCTGCGATCTCAAGAGCGCATAGCACTTAGACTGGAATGCATCAGCTAATATCTTGTTCATATATACCTTCTTCGTATTTGAATCAAGTTCCTTCTTTTTCACCAAAAATGCTGATTCAACATCATGAAATTTATCGTCATACTTCCTACGAAGTACAGCAATAGCTTCCTGTAACTCCTTGTCGTGTTCAAATTTCAGCCCCAGCTTCTGCTTAGAGAAAGCAAATAGTAAGAGAGAAGAAAGCCAAAAGTCAACAAATTAAATAACCAACATTAACAAAAAATAAACTAACCGCCTCTTCATGAATCTTGATTGTTTTCTCTTTTTCTTTATGCACCCTATCCAATTCCTTAAGAAGTGGATCAGCATAAAAAGGCTGTGTCAGCATCTGGGAGGCCATTTGAGGTGCACTATTCAACAGAAGATGTGTTCCAAGCCCTTCAAGAGGAGGATGCATTCCCAAATGTGTAAGAGAAACAGCTTGATTTGGAACCCATGCTGTATCTTCAACAGGTTGTGATGAAGCCTCAGCATCTTGCGAAGGCATAAACCCTTGACTGCTTGGTTGATGGTCATTTTCAACAGCTAGTTGCAAATGTGGACCAAGTGTTCCATCTGTATTTGGAGGAGGTAGTTCAAGAATTTCCCCAGATTGTATACCTAGTGGATCTAAAGCTTCTGACTCGTTCTCAAATGGTTGTGAAGCTCGCCAGCCTTCACTAGGAAGTTGTTCAACTCCAGAATCTGAAAGTACATCAGGTTGGTTGCGATCAACAAGTGAATCACTAAATGATGACATCTGCGGTTGCTGGACACCTTCCAATGCTTCTTCGTGATTAGTTTGGACATTGGGTCTTGTATCAACCGGATGAAATGGCACAACTTCAACTTGCAGAGGACCATCTTGATTTGCTCTAGCTTCTTCGTCTCCATCATGCTCCAAATGTTCCAGCAATGCTTCTCTGTTATGAGTCTGATCAGTTAAGCCATTGTCCATGGAATGCAATGGTACGACTTCAACTTGCCGCAGAACATTTTGATTTTCACTAGCTTCTGCTTCGCTCTCAAATGGTTGTGAAGCCCTCAGCTCTTCACTATGTAGTTGTTCAACTCCAGAAGCTGCACGTGAACCAGGATGATTGTGATCGACAGGTGAATCACTAGATGGTGACATCTGCAGTTGCTGGACACCTTCAATCAAGGCTTCTCTGTCATTAGTTTGGACAGCGGGTCCAGAATCAGCCACATGACATGGTACAACCTCAACTTTGTGCAGCCCATCTTGATTTTCTCCAGCTTCTGCGTCTCCAACATGAATTTCAGTAGATTTGGATGTCTGCAGTTGCTCCACAAGTTCCGGCAATGCTTCATCGGTATTAGTCTGATCACTTGATCCATTGTCTGCAGAATGCAATGATACAACTTCAACTTGCTGCGGAAGATCTACATTTTCACTAGCTTCTGATTCGTTCTCAAATGGTTGGGAAGCACCCGGCCCTTCACTAGGTAGATGTTCAACTCCAGAAGCTGCACTTACTTCGGCGTCTCCAACATGAATTTCAGTAAATTTGGAAGACTGCAGTTGCTCCACATGTTCAGGCAACGCTTCTTCGTTATTAGTCTGATCTTCAACTTGCAGCAGAAGATCTTGATTTGCACTAGCTTCTGCATCTCCATGCGTTTCAGTAGAATTGGAAACCTGCAATTGCTCCACTTGTTCGATGAATGCTTCGTCATCATTAGTTTGATAAGTTAGTCCATCACCAGTGGAATGCAATGGAACAACTTCAACTTGCAGCAGAACATCTTGATTGTTACTAGCTTGTGCATCCCCATCATGCATTACCGTAGAATTTGACGTCTGAGAACGTTCACCATGGAGTGCCTGGCAAAATACGACACCAAAACTGTAAATCTGGCTGAATAAATCATTTGTTTTCAGATTCTAATAAGAGTTTCTTGAACTAAAAGATATATTATGTAAACAAACAACCCAAGATACACAACATACGAGTCTCCTTTGGATTCTTTAAAATCACTTTCAACTCCATAATAAATATTCTATCAGCCAACATTATTCATACCGTAAACAAGCCCTACCACTGTAACATCTTGAGAAGTCAAGAGAAACAAAATTTTCATATTGATTAATATTGCATAAAATAATACCAAAGGTGGTTAAAAAATTGTCAAACAGAAATCCAAAAGCAAACTACATACCGAAATCTGTGGCGATGAACCAGCTTGAGCTAAAGTATTGACTGGCTGGCACAAAGATGATTCTTCAAGTGAGCCAACATTGGTGGGGCAGACAGCGGCATCATTCTGAATTGCCAAAGGATCCAGGACTGAAACATCCAAGTCTTCTATTTGATCAGGCTCCCTATTGGACTCTACATCAGGGCTCAGAATTTCTACAAACTCACCACCAACAACCACTTTGTCTGGGACACATTGAGCCGCAGCTTCACTCAATGGAGCACCATATAATTCAGTTTGAGCCCAGGACTTCAAATCCTGCAAAGAAATCTCTGCCTTTCGCCTCACCCTATTCATTTCAGCCAAATGATCTGCCTCAAGTTTTCCAAGAAGTATTCCTTTACGGTGCTCAAGTTCTTCAAGTTCCTTCACATATTTTTCTTTTCTTCTCTTCAGCTTTTCTGATCTCACTGGATCATTACTGTGTATCGACCGAATAATCGCCAAATCCACCATGTAATCTTTCTTCAATTTTGCACTGTCGTCCTCCCACGGTTTGTTGAACTCTTGAATTTCCTCCTGGTGCTTGAGACTGAGCTTCATGATCTTCTTATCACGTTTTTTCTCCATCCGCTTGATAGATTTCGACAGTTCTTTCTTCTTTTTTTCACAATTTGGCACCTGTTCTTGTTTTGAAATGAGTCGATCTGAAGCAAAATCGGGGACTGCTACTTTGAATCTTTTCTTCACCATTCGCAACTTTGAATGCATATGGCTTGCCTCTTCCTCAGTGCAGCCAAAGTTCAAGTGTTGCTTTGCTAAGGCAAGTGATGCCTTCTTATCAATTTCACATTCCCGCAATGAAGCCGCGATCCAACACTGAAATATTACATGACAACGATTTTACAGGAAAAAGGAAGTCCCAAACATACAACTACGTACATGCAAGACAGTTATTCTCATGCTTGACTATTTTGCAAGACCTCTAGCAGAAAAAAACAAGCAAAATCATTTTCATTTTACTTCCTCATAAAGTACTACAGATAAACAAGACGACAGATGCCATGCACCGTAGCATTTTTATATGACAATTGTTATATCCAATCCAATATGGAGTCAGTGGAAAAAAGGCCACAAAATGACACTATAGTTTCTAAAACAAGAAAATGGCTTAAGTAGTTATGCACATATAACCATTTGACACAGTGAGATAGTACTAGTAGCAGACAGATACTAACCAGAGATATTTGGAAAGCCTGTAATATTGATATCGGTTCCCTATTCACTTGATAATTATCCACAACGTATTCAAGAAACCTTCTAACCATAACCTTGACATCTTCCTGCACTTACAATCAAAAGCACACAGTGTGAGGGTACAATATGCAATGTATAAACAGGTGCAGGATATCATTGCTACATTCTTCTTTTTTTGGATCAGCTAAGAACTTTAGTTTTAACATTTGGGGGAGTGGGGATTGGGAGTCGAGCTCCCAACCCCATGACCTTCCTTGAATGCCCTTACCACCTTGGTAGATGGCTGGTTTTATCCACTTGTCCATTAGACTTGCAACTATGCTATGAGATCAGTAATATGTTTGCATATCAAAGTACACAGATATAATCAACAAACTGACTTGTTAAGACAAATAATAAAGTTACGAGGGTAGGGTGACAATCAATGTTGCAAAGTTCTATTATAATTGGACCTCAACAGGAATTTTTTACCATAGAAGATTTGCAGCACATATACTGGAGCTAAATTGTTGTGAATCTTAACATTGTCAATGGACATGCTCAGACGGAGCATGATATCATATACATGATACTGAAGAGTTAAATATTAATAAAGTTTTGCAATTTATCTAGGCATTAGGGGATGAGTTTGATGAAAACATGTAGCAGCTTTTCCCACTGAGATAAACCTTAAGGAGGATTTCATAAATTCATATTTCCGTTATAGCAAAACTACCACCAAAATATAAACAGAGTGGAAGGAGTGGAGAGAAAGAGAAAAGAGCATTAAGCGGTGAAAGTGATAGTATAAACAAAACTAAGTAAAAGAAGCACGAGATACATACCGAAAGCTGTAGAATTTCACAGAGTTTGGGAATCTCAGGATTCAGAAGAACATGAAATGTTTTTTGCATATCAGACAATCCTGTTTCTTCCTCTGA